>JAYMFW010132196.1:0-20317 GCA_036785005.1 Tubulanus punctatus | reverse complement strand
GGTGGTTTTTGCGTACGATGTTTCGTTGTTTACAGTTCACGCGAAGAAATCGGCAGCTGCGGTGACGTCACGATCTTTCGTCTCATCGTCTACTAATGGGAAAGATGCTGCCGACCATAGAACCTCGCGAAATCACTTGTTTTCATAGAAATAGTTTGATAAATTAATTGAAATGAAAATTTTTGTATTGACAAAATTATGCTTAACATTAATAGAGAAAATAATTTTTTGATGATAGTCTTCCTTTAATGAAAGGTAAGCCGGAGATCGCCTTAATTGCGCCAAATACCATTTTTACAACTTCTAAAACCTATGGCTCGAGAAGTAGAAAACTCAAAATTCAAATTGCATATGAAAGAATCCTCTACCACTTCCCTGAGTTTTATAAATTTCTTGTAGGAGATGAATAAGATATCACCGATTTAGAATAGAAATTGACGTTAGTTGCACTTCACAATATTTCAAAATTATGATACATTTTAACGTCACTGCTGCTTCTATTTTTTTTTGCTATGTACAAAATTCCCGTTTTCAACATTTGAAAAAAAATGTCCACAGTTATGAATCATAAAAAAACTTCATACCTTGTAATATAGACCGATAGTTATTTAGAAACACGCACAAAAAAAGTTGTTCAAAAATATTTTTTTAAATTTGCCCAACAATGGCAAAATAGCGGATGGAAACTTTGAACTGTCTTATCACCTTTTCGTATTCTGTCACATGATGTCAACCAACATTCATTGCCTAATAAAAAACAAAAGAAAATGTTTTAAGTGATCAGACTCATTAAATCTTGAAGTAATCATTGAATGGAGGTCGCTCGCACAATACAATGTATTGTTAACGCGAAACCTATCATAGTTATGGACTCGGTTAGAAACGCCGTGTATGTCTAGAAAGCGTCACTCTAACGGAAGTAATGTTATAAGATGCGTATAGCAATTTAATCGAATACACTCATTGTACACATGCGCAGTGGTCGGATTATTGACAATTGCCATATTCTGCGTACAGAGTTGAAAATTTTATTAAAATCGACTGAGAAATAACAAATTTACGGCAATTAGACAAACTTAACATTTGACAACTCTAACTGAATTCAAAATTCATTTTACAAATAACCCGATTTCTGCTGAAAATAATCATTACACCAATTTAAAAGAAAGTTCTTTTAGGTTTATGAATTTACCTCTGGTTTTATGTCGCAAACCGTCGCAAAAATTTTCCATACCGTTAAAAATGCATAGATACTGGGGTAACGGTATTCATTTTGGTAATAAATTGCTCATTAGCTCTGACCAGTGATTATTTAGCTTCGATTATAATGTATTTCATTGAAATTGAATAAATAAATAGCCAACATTTTCACAACATTTCCTAATCCTAGCGAATAAAATCTAGAATTTAAATTGTTTACATGCGGCTATACGTATAAAAACGAGAAAAATTCTTGATATTTTCTCTCGTTTTTTCAAGAATCGGTAAATAGGAAATTGATTAGATGTATATACAAATATATGCCCGAAATATATATGTTAGGATTTTTGGTGTATCCTATATTTCTTCCGTAAGATTAAAAACTTGACTCAACCGGACAAAAATCAAATAGACTGCTTTTAACCAGTTGCCTTTGTTTACAATTATGAAGTGCTGAACAATAGCCAAAATGCTATATCCGCCCATTCTGCAATTAACTTGCATGATTGACGGAAACTATGATGGGTTTCGCGTTAACAATGAATTTGTTATGCGAGCGACCTCCATTCAATAATTACTTCAAGATTAAATCATTATTAATGACGTGAATCATGATCGAATGTAATCACACAATCTATAATTATCAGAATAATGAAACATCTAAATGAAGACCAATAAGAATAACACATAGCAGACAAATACCCAAAACTATCAGCATACATTGGATCAAATTTCTATTTTCAAATATAAATGTCAAATATAACAATAAATAGACGTGGCTCTCTGTGTATCATACATATCTTACGATAAATATAGGAAGTCAAATAAACCTGATTTACATAGGAAAAACAGTTACCATGTAGAAATAATATAGTAATAGTGATGACGATAATGAAAAATAACTAGTGGTCCAGGGACCTCATGCCCACTTAGAAAACTATAGGGATGCAGTTGAGATACAGAAGAGTAGTCACAGAGAAATAAGATACTACACCGGTACAGCACTGATTAAAAATGAAAATGGTGAACCGTGACTGACCTAGTCAGTGGCATAGTACCACCTATGAAACCCTGATCAATAATTTCTGGTGTGCCAATAGCCCTTGATTAGAAATAGGCCCTCCTACATACTAAATATCAAGGCAACAGCTCATCACATATCAAATACCTTATCAAATAACTTAGAAAGCAGGTCAAAAAGAGGATGCTACCAGGGCATTAGAGATATGGGGGCCCAATTCTTGGTGTCCTGATAGCCCTTGGGTAGATGGACCTACATACCAAATATCAAAACAATAGCTCGATGCATAACGAAAACTTCACTAAAAAATTAATCTGGGGGGCCAATTCTTTGATAGCCCTTGGGTAGATAGACCTACATATCATATATCACGACAACACCTCAATGTATCACCAAGAATTCTTAAAAATAGCCAATTTGAGGATATTGAAGAGGGCGCCACCAGGGCATTATCCAACTGGGGAACCCCAATTCTTGGGGTGCTGATAGCCCTAAGCTAGATGGATCTACATATTAAATATCAGGACAATAGCTCAATGCATCACGACAACTTACTCAAAACACTTGAACAACTGGACAAAATAGCCAATTTGAGGAAATTGAAGAGGGCGCCATGAGGGCATTATCGATCTGGGGGACCTAATGCTTAGTGTGATGATAGCTCTTGGGTAGATGGGCCTACATGCTAAATATCTAACTCAATGCATGACGAAAACTTCCCAGAAAAACTGGTTTCTGTCTACGGACAGACGGACGACGGAAAACCGAACGCAATTGCCCGCTGGGACTAAATATCAAGACTGAAACCAAAGTCCCAAGTGGGCTAAAAACAACAAATATCAGTAGTAATTACAGATCAATTATTAGAAGTAGATATTAACTTACTTTTACCTCTGTCGAAGAAAGTCTCTAAAGTCCATCGTATTAATGCATACCCATCTGGGGTTTTTATGAATTCTATCTCTCCGAAGCGCACTGTAATATAAATGTATCGATAGATCTATTATGCTACCGAGTATTAATTATAATAGTGGCCCTTTACTTACAGAAACCTCGTTTCCACAGTATCCACATTATAACTAGAATTATAAAGATGACAGCAACAATAGCACCGATAACAGCTCCTACAATCAATCCGGATGACATAGGATCACCTGTAATAATAATAGTAGCTGATAATGGATGTCTCGATAATTGAGTTTACAGGGGGTCAAATCTAGAATGAGTTAAGAATAAAAAGCATCAGTTCCATGGCCGTGTCAGGGTGTATCTTTCTTCCCCAATTTTGTAGATAGAGTGGAGAAAGCCATTGCAAACATGTGTCCACACACTGCACTGTTTTGAATCGATAAAATCGTAGTAAAAATGTGAAATTATAATAACGTCGGAGGAATAAAATCATCCACTCGTAATAGGTGAAGCTCCGTGAATGAAAAAAAAACTTGAGAGTCACAGAAAATCTAACCACTCGTAGTAGATTCTGTATTCTGTATCAAAGACATGGATTCAAACACCACACATTATTAGAATACAATCGTCGCGAAGCAGAGTGGTTAGAGCTCCATAGTCTCCTGGTTTATCTGACCAGAGGTGATGTGCTCGAATATATTGTTAAATCAGGTTTTAACGATTTCGTTAGAGCAAGTAACGAGAAGCCAAATGACGGGTAACGAGCCAGTTAGCCGAAAAGGTTGCTAATGTATCGCTGTGACTTCATTGATTTCGATCCCGTTAACTAAGGTTTGTATTGTATTCACTGACTATAACAGGCACCAGACGGAATCTCACTATGAATGCAGTAGGGTAGGCTATAGCGCTAGTGTCAAATTAAAAAAAAAATGATGAATTTTTAGGCAAAACCTGTAACAACTTACCTGTAACAACTTATCCTGATAAAAATGTTTCAGAAAAATATTTTTGCTGGGAAACGTGGAGCTGCCGTACCGGTTCAGCATGCCATTTTTTCTTAATTGTTTTAAACGATCATATGTTTTCTTTTTAGAATAACATATGTTCACAAGAAAAAGTGCATAACTATTTACAAGCTCATAGAAATTAGAAAAAAAATGAACATTTGATTAACTGATAAAACGGGTTAAATACAAACTTGCTTTCACTGAATATCTAACAAGAGTCGAAGAAGATAACGATCTCGCTAGAAGCGTTTCTAACTAACGATAGCTTTGAGATCGACTGTAACGACACTTTTACGTGAACCTAACGATGCCGTTAGAAAAAAATGATAGCGTCGGCCACAGCACCCCCGGGTTGAAATCCCGTCGTGGTGTATAAACCGTGGGTAACATCATTGCCTTCCAACACCTAGGAGTTAATTCAATGGGTACCGGGTTTGAACAGTGAAAAATCACCTGGTTGCTTATTGAAGAGCACCCATTCAAATCAGTTATTTATTTTGTAGAAAAACATAAATCTATAATGTTGTAAACAAACAAAAAGAAGGGGAAAATGCACATATGAATTACGAACAGATG
This sequence comes from Tubulanus punctatus, assembly GCA_036785005.1. Lineage (NCBI taxonomy): Eukaryota > Metazoa > Nemertea > Palaeonemertea > Tubulaniformes > Tubulanidae > Tubulanus > Tubulanus punctatus. The sequence goes on along the minus strand of JAYMFW010132196.1, from coordinate 15,604 downwards.
AGACAGTAGAAGAGAGGAAAAGAAGAATGAAAGAGTAGCTGTTATACGTGGGCCGAGCAAAGCCTGATGGGCCACATTACCGCAAGCACCGGATGAAGAGAGGAAGACAGAATATAGACAGAGGAGGATATATAGTTGAGTTAGTTTGTCAATGGTTGTAGTAATGATCTGGAGCAGTTGTAGCATGTTGGATTGTTGCAGAGATGGGAAGTGTTCTAGTTAGAAGTGAGATAGAAATTTGATTAGCGTTTTAGTGAAAATTTTTTGGACAAGTTGGACTTTATTTATGATGTTCAGATAGTGCTACATGCTTAGAAGAGTGTTTGTGCTGTTTTGGAGTCAATGTATGGTGATGTGTTTTTTTGATAGGGATAAATAAGTGTGGTCGTGTTGGAAATGTTGAGTGCTGATAGGTTAGCTAAGGTGAAGATTTAAGAGAAAAAACATGGTGATGATTTAATGGTTTTTTGGATAAAAGGGTTGATTTGAGTGTAAGTATGTCATTCATTGAGTTGTCTCATCTATTTTGTTATATTACCGTGAGTCTTCTGTTGAAGTAGCAGACATTTATTGTTTTGTGTGATGAGTTTCCTCAAGTAAGTAGGCTATAGTTTAGGTGTAGATAGACAGATTATATTAAATAGTTAAGAGTGGTTGAGTATTGAGAATGGTTTTTTTTTGTTGATTAGACCGATATTTGGTAAATTTTCTTATGGATTTGATTAATGTGAGGTGTCCAATTTAGATTTTCTTGTATGATAATGCCAAAAAAATCTATTTGTCTTATTTGTTGTTGGCAAGGGTTACACATCTTTATTTGTATACTGTCAGTTAGATACTGTCTTCGCTGGTGATTATGAAATAATATAAATATAGTTTTATCGAGGTTATAAATAGGCTGCAAAATGATGCATGTTCCCAGTATGTTAAAGTATAATAATCCGGATTTTAATTGCCCACGCGTTGCAAGTAACTCAATGAATTGCAACAACGATATACAAAGTCTGACATTATATTGAAAAACAGCGAATAACTCACCTGGTCTAGTCATCGGTTCGGGCTGTCCTTCGTGAAAACTAGTGACATTTATCAAATATTTACCATTCCCCAAACACTTCCCTCTATAGTCAGTAGAGGTACTATTTACGATAGGTATGGTGATTCTCCATGTAGAGTTAGACATTGAGTGAACAACAGCGGGAGGTTGACATGTAACACTATTGGTTGATGGATAACTATCTACTGTTACTATATAAGATGCGGTAGTTTTACTTTCAGATTCTTTCTTCAAACTCGGACTGAAATCTGAAATGTATGAAAAATCATGACACTGGAAATTCGATGTTTTGATGATGAATTTGATACACACAAATATGACTTACAATAAACTATGATTGGGTTGAATTGATGAGGTTGTGGATTATTCGGATGACCAGCTATAAGACATCGAAACATTGTTCCGTTATGAAGTTTAAAATCTGCTACAAAATGCATTCTTGACGAGACCACTTTTTTCTCCTTTTCCGCTATGTCGTCGAGTACTGTTTCTCCTAATACGGGTCCCCAGTTACTTGAATCATGCAGTTGTTGATATATTATCCGTGGTGAAGGATTTCCATAAAATGTATGACATTCATATTGAACTGTATCTCCCTGGTTTCTGATGTCTGGTTCACCCGTATATTCAATATCTGAATGAATTCTGTTGGGGACAACTGCAGATTTAAAATGAACATATGAATTTCAAGCTACAATGATACTGACAGAAATTATACGCGGTAGAAACTTACGAATGACTTTACTCTGATCCATTATCAGAACTCTAGGTTTAATACCATTATATTTCACGAGTCGGCATTGTATCAACGTTGGAAGATACAAAATATTTGATCTCATTTCATTTATGTTTGTAATTCCATTCGTCACGACAGTTGTAACTCCTTGATATTTGATATTTACAAAATCGTCCTTATTAGTTCTCGTCGGAAATCTATTAGCATACCACATCACCTTCATATTGTTGTTACCATTCCCACTAATGGCTGTACATGTACAGGTCATCATTTCATGTACTGTACCACTGCATGGATCTTCATGAAGAGTTATGTCTATGTGAATTGAAATTTTGAAACGGTAGAAATGTAAAAATTTTGTGATGAAATTGGGGAAATTGTGCTGAATACCCTTAACTACGGCAGTGTAATGCGGTCAACCAATACATTTTCTTAAATAATATAGCCGTGTCATTATGTCGTTAAATCAATTTTTTGAAATCACATTTTATTTATCAGGGCGATTTGCTCGAATAGTGTTAGTAGTAACCAGTAGTTAAACACCACGGTGACAATACAACATCCATTGTCAAAGCGGTATCTAACCACTGGTTAGCACTAAACAACGTTTGAGCAACTCGCCCCTGAACTTTATACAAATTTTAAAAGTAAAGACACACATATCAAAAATGAACTGTAGCGCTGTAATACGGGGCCTCAGAACCCTATGTAGCTCTTGCTTCTAGTACCGAAAATATTCGTTTGAATCTAAAGAAAATAACCGCAAGTAACCATTCATACTCACTGATAGTGTCAGATGTATAAACTTGACTTTCTGTAGTTTCAGCTGAATCGACACATTTATATTGTTTACCAGCTGTAGGAACAAACTCCCAAACTGGTATTTTTGAAGATGGTATTGAAGGTATTGTAGTCCAGACTCCACCAATGTTCTCTTGTAATTCAGTAGGTGCAGCACGATTGTTGTGTTTACATGTAATTTGAACAATTGAACCTTCCTTAGATAATAATATATTTGTACCAGGCAGTACATCGTCACTGTCTAATTTGACTCCCACTCGGTCTAAAACATTAAGATTAGGATTTGTAAAGGATTTAAAGCTTTGTGGGTTTGTTTTAACGTTGCCCTCGAGAAAAAAAATCGAACTGTGTTTGTAACAGTTTAGGACAATTCTAAATACTATGATGGCCTTCACGAAGACATTTTATACGGTGTTTAAGTACACGTCATAATTAGCAAAAAAAACGGTGAGACAATTCAATATACCAAATCAAAGGTTATGTTCACGAGGCTGCTGAAATGGTATCTTGTCGACGAACTTATCATATTTTGTTCCCCAACTGATTTCTAGCTTAGTATTTTTTTAAAAATTATGATTTCATCAAAGAAAGAAGACTATCAACTAAATATTTCACTAACCTGTATTTCTCTTGTCTACGTTCAGTGAAAAACACAGGAAAATTATCCAGATCTTCATGTTATGTAACAAAATACGATACAAAAATACAAATGTAAATGACAACTTTCATCAGTTGCATAAGAACCTGTGATATGTACTTGTTACTTGTCGCCTATGCTATGACATACACCCCCTTTTGCTTATATCTATTACGTACGTGATATTGTGAAAAACATATAACGACCCAAAAATATTTCGCACTGATAAGAGAATACATAGATAAGATTCTTCAATACAACTAGTTTTAGCATATGACTATCTATCGTTAACTAAAGGTAACGGGTTTCCAGCCTTAATGTTTTAAAATGTGACAGTAATGGGCTTTAGACAATACATTGTGTATAAAAACTGGCGGGAAAACGTTTTAATTCAGCCAATCAGATGGCCAAGCAACACAACACAGTAGAATCTTAACTCTGATGAGAGACGTTTTTTCCGGCTTCGGTTAGATTCATTTTCCAACCAACTCGTCCAGATAATTTATTTCCTTCACTTCTTGATTTCCTGTCAAATCGAGTCTTTAGGCCCAGGAGTATAATACTCGGGTATACTATGCATGTTTTCGAGGGCGCGCGAATAGCTTGAATCGAACAATATACCTAATACCGGTTCACATAAGAGGGTACTATTTGGAAATGCCGTATAGCTGCGTATAGTATAGTATAGTATAGTATAGTGGGAATCGCACTTGGTCGATTTCCGTGCAGCGTATACCATTCAGTTCGGATGTGGCATATATATTAAAGAAGGACACGCATGCTACCTTTACCCAACAGTCCACACATAGCGAGTCACAGCGAGTCAGAAGAATCGGATGGCGATGCATCAGCCGAGTTGTACAATATCATCCGCAAATTCGACCTAGAAGCCAGTGCCAATATAGATGCAACCAGAAGAGATCACATGACAGCTGTATTACAAGTCGTACCACTCAAGGTGTTCGGCAAATATGGACTATGCAAGAAACTTTTGCACTGTTAGACGCTGGTGCCCAAACGTCACTTTGTCGTCAAGTCAACCGTTGACGAATCAAGGGTGAAGAACGTAGCCTGAAATTTGGCAACTTCAAAGGCACTGGCAGAGAACATCGATCCACAAATTTCAAGAGGATAACTGAACCAACCAACCCGAGTGACATAAAGAAACCAATTCATATCAATGATCAAGTCTGGTCCGTACCGAATCTCAACGTCTCGATGCCTAGACTAGAAAAACGAAGGGTACATACATGGAAGCATCTGAACATTCTTCATCTCTCGAGAACAACAACTGGCTCAGTCCTAACGTCACTGAAGCACTCATCCAACATGAGATGAGAACCGGACAGCCAGGTGATCAATCGCCGAACGAACTGATTTTAATTGGGCAGTGACTGGAAGCGCGGCATAGAGTGTTCACCATATTACAGCGATGAAAGCTGAGAGATACCCGGACGCTATGCACTCAGCTATGCAGGACATGGTGGTGAACTGAGTCATTTCGTACAAACACAATAACATGGTACAATTGCCGAAGGAAGATCACCGGGCGGAGAAAATTCTTCAAGAGAAAACTTATTAGATTTTCACGAACTATAAAATCCATCACCTATGGAAGCCCGACACAGTGCAACTGCATAACAACTACCAGATGGCTCTGAAACGTCTGCAGACCACCGAAGAGACAAACAGAAAGCTGAGGTTTACTCATAGAAATTCCGTGACTTCGTTGAGAAAGGGTACGCCAGAATGGTGACGCCTGAAGAAACATCACAACAGAACAGAAAAAGATTGTACCTACCTCATCACGCCGTAATCAGCCCGAATAAGAAAAAGCCGGTTCGATGCAGCCGCAAATGCACTGGCGTCTCTTTGAACAACTAAATCCCGATCTTCCCCAGAGTCAACCTACTGCTACTTTTTTGGTGTTATGTTAGAATGTAATTTGATTAATCTTCTGTATTATTTGTATCATATTTTTTTTGTAATTATCATCTGTGCTCAATTGTATGTATACATACCTGGAGCAAATAAAACTAATCTAATCTAATCTGATCCATTAGTAATTGAACAATATCAAGATTATTTTTACGTGTTTACAATGACATATAGAAATATTGTATTAGATATAGAATTGCATAGTTACGGAAGCATGATGGGGACATTATTTAGCATTTTACAATTGTTTATTTCATTCCGACTTTTTTCTCGGAATTAATTCGATTTACGAATTAAAAATGGCTTTTGTCTATTTTATTCCGTCTTTTTCTAGGAATTAATTTGATTTTTGTATCAAAAATAATTTTTTTTGATTAAATAAGTTTTCTTGAACTGTTTCTTGAGTGACCACGAGACCTCCAGATGGTACCAGCGATATCCCTCCGTTCAGCAGATACATACAACTTTTCTTGTATGAATTGACAAACGTCTAAGATATCTGATGCGTTCTTTTTTCCGGTAAAGTCTGAGTCTACTTTGGCCAGATAATCTTTACCCTATCATCCTGTGAAGCGTTATTCCCGATTATAGCCAGAAAACTTCTTGAAATACTTTCTACTTTTTCGATATGAAATCATTTCCGATACCACTTTATTTGGGGCAGATTGTTGGGGTCGTTCTGACTGTCGATCATCTGACTGAAAATTGTCTATACGAGTAACCCCTATATATAGATCAATTTTTTTTGTTGTTCATCTATCATTTCCCACTTTTTAACTTCCAACGCATTTTTAGAGAGGTTTTCAACTGATCTAATTTTTAGGGTTTATAGGTATAAAACTGGCTTAACATCTTTGATCGCATTTTCTTAAGTGATAGTATTTCGTACAATAACCATTTAGTATGCCATTACAAACCTAACAGACCTACATGTTATACACAGTCTAACATGACGGATTAAATCCATAGGCTGTACAACTCGTGAAATGTACAAATAAGTCGATTCCTTGAGAGTAGATTTATGGAATAATGACCATTATTGTTCTGGCCGTAAGTTGATTTCACATAAACTATTTGTATGAAACATGACTGCTTTAAATACATTTAAAAACAGAGAATGATCTGTCGAATTGAGTCTGAGGTTTTCTTTGCCCGAGCGTACAAAAAAAAACTGCAGCGTAATTAGAAAAGACAAACCTTTCTTTCTGTTTAAACATCTTCTTCCATGAGTTACTTCGAGTTCCAATCCAGCAGAAATGTTGGGTTGCCTCAAGAATTAATTTGCCAATGATTACAATTAAGTAAAAATATCAATAGTTTTTTTAGTTTGTGTTTGGAGTTTGAACGCGAAAAGATCCCAGGTCATTGCATGAAAGATATGAATCTAGATTATAGTGACTAAAGGTCTGGAGGCCTATAACATACGGATTGTCTATATCGGATACCTCAAGATCACCTTCCTATTATAAGTAATATAAAACGTATAATATTAGAATTGTCGTTTCAGTAAGACCTAACTATCGAGACAGGGTTCTGGTAGCCTTATGGTTATGGATAGTGTGTGTTTTTAGAAGCCTTGAAGTTTGGTTTAAGGGGGTTTAGACAGTTAGGGTATGGTTTGTATGAATCTATTAAAAATCCAACTTTCGGCATCGTTACCTCGGTGGCCTAATGGTTAGTGCGTTGACTTACTACATGATAAGTTATGGGCTCGAATCCTGTTAATTTTGCTTCAAATCCTTTTTTCATTAGAAAGGCCTGTTTGCAAAGTCTTCACTTTATCTATAGGAAGGTGATCCACATGTATCCGATACAGACAGACCCTATAACATAGAGTGTAGCCCCGAATCTACACACAGTTGAGTAGTTGACTCATTTTCGCGTCGTCCGACGACAGGAAGGTTAGTGAGACATTACTGCATACAATAGATGTAGAGGAGGTTGAATTGTTGAATCTTTTCAAACAGAAAAAAAGGAAAACCATTGCTTATATTCGCGTATTCACGTTATTACAATAGACTCCACCTACCTCATATTATTGGGCCGGATAACGAATTTTGTCCGAGGTAGGCAGAGTCTACTGTATATATAATTATCATAATTTTTGTTTCATTTGATTTCTAATGGATTTTCACAGTTTTTTCAATGTATGTCGATTATTCTGTATATTAATATGTTGATAACACCAGGCATCATATTAATTATTGATTTAAATGCAACTTATCTTTAAGTAACACAGAAAAACTTAACAGAATGTGTTGACATATCACTTTTAGTAAAGGTTCACAACTTACGTTCTTAGATGCTCCTTTAGCAAGGATCAAATTTAAAAAGTCATTTAATGATCAAAATAGCAACAATGAAGCGTCACTTTTAATATCTTCATCATCATTGAATTATTCATTGATTCAGTTTTAATGTCGTCATTTTGCTGGGAGTTTTTACATTTTACACGTCGTCTTAAATGCATAACCTACAGGTGCTTCTCAGTATCACTGGTAACTTATCCATGTGTAAGTTGTTCAAAAATGATTCAAGAGGGAGCATGAAGTCTTTAGAACATTCAACAGGTCATTAATGACCTGTTGTAAATTGTAATGAATTTAACAATCACGAATGTAAAAGGGTTCCAATTTATTTCTAGATGGAAATTTTTTTCTGTTTTTACCCTGAAGACAGCGAGATAATAAGCACCCCACAATCAGAATCTTTCCTGCACTCGAAGTTGAATAATTTCTATGTAGGTAGATAGCTATGGGAATCAGAAATATACCAATTTAATGAAATCATATTTTCCTTTGGTTGACTGAGAATCCTAATCGATACATTATAAAGTCGATTTTAATGTGCTTCTATCAATAAACAGATTCCAAAATAAACGAGAGACATAGTTACAATTACATCATAATCAGAGTCAAGCAGCAGCTCCTTGCACATCGTGGTCCAAGTTTAAAAGTTGGTCAATTAGAATATCTGATTTAAAGATAATGCGTGTACATATAAAACTACCAGGGTTTGAAGTGAGTCTCAAAAAGTGCCTACTTTTGGAAAAAGGGCCCTTCATAGTGCTTACTTTTTATAAAAAGTCGTAAAAGTGCTTACTTTTTGGCCTAAATTGTTTTTGTGGTTAACTCTCTATTACACTATCTATCTATCATCAGGAAGGACAAGCCACTTTCCTACTATACTTAGTGGAACCATATTGTTTCCTTCATTATAAGCTGTTCACTTACAATATCGTTTAAGGTTATTTATTCTGTAAGTGGCTATATCATTGTAGGCCTATTTCCATCACAGCATGAGGTGTGACGATAATTATCTCAGGATCATGAAAAAAGTGCTTACTCCTGACATAAAAGTTGCTTACAAGTGCTTACTTTTCTACCAGCCTTACTGGATGTTATCATTGAAGTCAATGATTACTTGAAGCTGCTACAAACCCTGAATCCTACGTTATTTTGTAATCATGCTGCATTTTGTCACTAGGCCTTTTGGTGAGTAGACTTAGTTTTCGTAATACAGTAAGTATCTTTTTGAGACATCCCATTTAACGCACAGTAATTCTACTAAAATAGATAAATAACACAATGAGTATGTACAAACATGTGATTTTAAAGATTTATTTAAACATCAGACCAAAGTTCGATTTAAATGCACCATTATTTGCTTTGCGATATGGATAGTATTTACTTAATAAATGATGACACTTTTGGATGCGGAAGAAAATCTGAAATATTTTACAGATACAGGATTTTACTCCAGTCATTCAAAATCCATTGTTGCATCCAGATACAGTTAACATTTTAACAACATTTTCTTTTGTGAAAGTATGTTTTATACCATGGATTATGAAAAGGTTAGTCAGACATCTCATATAAATTATGTATGTAACAGCTCTATGACCTATAACCTCTAGGTTTATTTTCATTTTAGAAAAGATTTCTTTCGATTTTGTCGATGTTGTGTATTTTGTCAGTGACCGTCTATGCTGAAAATGTAAATATAAGCATATTATTGTGTTAATTTAATTTTAAATCGGTTCGAAAAATGTTCATAGAAAAACTTTTCTTATTTTACAATTTTAGATTGGTGGGGAAAGTAGAAATCGGACTTTAAAAACGAAGTATCCAGAAGGTAACGTCTGTCATTTAATACCTGGTGCCGAAACAGTAAAAGAAAGTCAGTTTTTTTGTACACGGTCGCTGGCAAAATTTAGCTGTAAATACCGGATGAAGCTTGTTTCTAACGATTACTTGAATCGAATGATAAATGTATTATCAATGGCCGCCAGTCGGAATTTTCTACAGGGGCAAATTCCTACAGGGGCAGTTCTACAGGGGCAAATTCCTGTCCAATTCACAATACCTAATTTTGTTCAGGCTTTTCTGGTTTGATTAATTTTAAAAATCAACAACAATTTCACTCAACTAGTTTCAATGATATCTTAATCCATTTCGATATTCATATTCCGAAAAAGGATCAGATCTTTACAATCTTTGACAATTTCTCAGCCAAGCATTGATCATACAAAAATTGTGTACTTTTAATTTTAGCTTCTAGACTTCTTACTTGGAAATACAATGACAGCAGCATACTTCTATACACAACTGGAGGTGATAATGATGACGAATTCGTGATTTGTGAATGTAACGACGTGGAAGACACAAGTGTCTACGGTGATCGGATTAGCCGAACAATCTGGAAGATACAACTAGATAAGCCATGTAAATACATGTGTACTTTTTCTAACTTGATAACTGGAGAAACAACAAAACCATACCTATTCATAGATTTCAAAGGTTCACATACAAATACCACATCTACTTCAACCACACCTGAACCTGAAGAAATAAAAATAAGGTAACGCATCACTGATTTTGGTTAAATAGGAGTAAAACGAACGAAGAAAGTCTATGTTGTATTTCTTTTTTACATTTGAACAGGCTGAAATTGATTCTGATTATTGGGAGTAGTATTGTTTTAGTTTGTGGATTAAGTGTATTGGCTCTGTTTTTTAGGTATGTTATTGACAGTTGCTTATCAATTAAGACAGATAAGCGTCAAAATGTAAATCATCTTTAACATCTTCACTAAACAGTAGACATTTTGAGTCTATTATATTTTTTGACACACATATTTTGTATCAAAACAGGCGCTGTTATCGTAGAAGACTCGCCATCATAGCTCGTCGAAAACTTGATCCCGATTATGTCTACGCTTACATGGAACCAGGTTATCCTCGTCCAGGTGATGACACTATTATCGATGAAGATGTTGATCACTATGAAACGATTGAGGATTCCAGTGAAGAAGATGATCAGGGATACCTGAAACTCCAATTGAAACGTAAATCAAAGGAAGTGAAAAGATTACAGGCCGATGCAGAAGGCTACATGGAAATGCGGGGGGCTGCATACATACCAATGAATCCCCCCTACATGACCATGCATAGACCTGTTGATCCGAAAACTCGCACAGTTAACGATACTCTTGAGCTAATAGATCCAGATGTGTTAAATGGACAAGGAGCAGGTGTAGTTACGGATACCTACTTCGTAATGAAATCATCGCAGCCACAAGGAGGTCGAGATCGCGTCGATAAAAATGTCGAATCACGACGAGTGAAGGGAAATCAGAACATTGAGGTGAAAGTAGCTATAGAAACACAACCAGAGTCGGCTACATAAATTCATCGCATATATAGAGTCATGATGAGGTTGAGATGGATTTGACAACACAAGTAAAACTGGAGTCAAAACCTGACATGACTCAGGATGGTGTCCAGCCATTGGATGAATAGTTAACATCAGATCCAGTCGAGTCAGATTTACATTAGCACCACGCTCATGCGACGACTTGGAAGTTTAGCTCGAAACGGAGATCAAAATGAAGAGTTGAAACTTGAAATCGATGAACATTCCAAGAAAAGAGTTTGCGATATCGATAAAAATGACGTTCGACTAAAAAGTTCGAGTTGATTTCTAACTTTTATGCGCAGTGATGTAAAACAAGCGCGTTAAGCATTCAATGAAACGGATTATTTGTTCAACTTTGGAGATGTACATTAACACGGGATTTAAAAGATGAAGAATTATATAGCATTGGATTTCAGTTTAGATATTCAAGTTTTTTTATCTGTATTATTCATCAATATCTATGAAACAACTTTTACACGAACTTTTAAACATATATTCCAAAAACATGGCTGCCATAGCTAGTTTAGTAAAAATTGAGGAGCTCTTAGCCAATTGCCAACAGTTGGTCATAACAACTTCGAAAAAGTTTGCCCTTTTGCTGATAATTAATTAATGTGGATTATGATTATATAAAGACTTTTCAACAACGTCCGGGATCCAGTAGGATATATATCTATGTGTGGATATCGGAGTGACCCATCGAGATCCTGAATAAATGTTAATCCGAGTAGTGATCGTCTCTGAATGGAATGATAGTTAAAAAAGTATCAGCCGTTGTGTATTGACGATATCGGAGTCACCCATCGAGATCCTGGATAAAATATAACCCGAGTAGTGGTCGTCTCAGAATGGAATAATAGTTAAATTTATCGATTGTGAATATTGCATACTTTTATCGACTCTAAATGTGTCCACTTGAAAGATGCCGAGTTTGGCTACTGATAGTGTACTTTTTTCTAAAATATGGCTCACCATCGGTGGTATTGACAATGCGAGGCGTTAATGGATTCAAGTAAGAGTCATCAACTCGTATGTGAATAACCTTGACATTGGACTGGATACTGAATATTTCTTAAGCGACAGTTATCTAGGATTTACTGTTATAGCGAACTAATCAGAACAATTCAATGTCGATTCTGGAAATGTATCTGTAAACTTGAAATTATTCCTGCTGCGATCGTATTTTGTTAAGTGAACCACCTGAGTGAAATTCATGACTTTCTGGAATGTTTCTCGTTTGCCTTGAAAACTTGCGATCTGTACGATCAGACCTGTCATCTGAACGTAACAAGGTGTTTTTAAGTTAACAATTTTTTCTCTTAATTCTACTTATTATAATTTTTTATCTTAATATTGGAGTATAAATCCAAAATTCTATGTTTCAGTTAACATATATCCACGAGATTCTAAAATCTTCGTAAAAAATTCTCCGAATTAATTCTAAAGAATCGGCAATTATGATTTTACACGCAAGATAAACGTATTACAATCCAATATACGTAGTCCTAACAAAAATTCTGATGATCTCAAAGTGCACTTACAATCTCACACGACCTCATTTTGCATGATTGATTTATTAGAGAAGTTATCTTGGACTCACAATTTTCAATTGCTTGAAAGAAAACGTATATATTTCAGAATTGTGTGTACGAGGCAATGAGATTTCAAGAAGATTTTCGGCATGACTTTTCAGATAAAGTTGAAGAAATAGAATTAATTTTACTTTGATCTATCTACACTGAAATATATTTAAGATTGCATTTGTATTTGTGTTTTTCTTTGGAAAAACTTTGACCTTTGAGCGTAATGTAATTTGCAATGATTTCGAACAGTCGAGCGACCTGTTTAAATTTAATATAACGTGATCAATACTTTCAGATAATTCCCCGTTTAGGTAGATTCAACGATCTGACGTGTGATAGTCATATCTATGTTGTCAAACTTACCTTTTTGATATAGATAGTTTAATCTGTTTGCTTTAGATATCTGTTTTACATTCATTTTTAACCAGTAATCATTTATTAGTTCAAATATGTATATTTGTTCTTTCTAATTGAGCTGAAGGTTTTGTAGTCTAGAAGCTTTGTACATTATTTGCATAAGAAGAAACACCATTCTCTTTTATCAGATATTTTCCCAATAAATACAATTTTTATCAATTAATTATCAGTGATTTTCTTCGTTTCATGCTGGTATCATTTTGTCATGTCTTCTGTTATCTATCTGGTATGGATTTGCTGCAAGGCTGATTAAGTTAATTGCATCCTGCATTCTACGCTATATCGATGGATGCTTTACCGAGGAATTGATATCAAACAAGGATGTTTTATCTGATATTCTTCGAGTTCCTGAAGTTGGATTCCTCAATTGTGTACTGGGAGCGGATTTCGAATAGTTTGTGTAGTTTTCATAAATATCTCGTGAATGATGAAAATTGAATCTTCATATATTGCATGTTGCATGCAGGATCAAGCACTCTCATTCACTGATTTTGTATTAAATCCTGACATTAGAAATGTTGATGTGGAGGTATCTCTATAGTTTCAGTGATTGACTGCAGATGGCGACACCTTCCATTTAAGGTCATTGACACTTAAGATAAAATGAATGACCGGGTAATATTTCTATTTTTTGATGGCTAACATCATACATATATATAGTAAAAATCATTTCTAAGTCTTTGGATGGTGAAAAAATTACTTAGTGTTGATATCTAAATTTCAGCTCCTTACAGATGACATATAGATTTAATTCACGTATATGCTGTTGATGCAATGGCGCCAGGGTGTCGTTGGTGTCAATAAACTTATAATAACTCCCATTTTGTTTTGTTGATCTGAGATATAATTTGTTCCTACATTTTATATGTGAATCCTTTATTTTAAAATAAAATCTAACTTTATAATGCATTAGTAATAAACTCTCTTTGTATCACAGCTAACAATAGTTGAATATTTCCATATACATCATACAAAACTTCATAAATTATTAATTAGGGTCGTTGGGCAATTACTTACAGTTCTTTATGTTAAAAATCTCCTACCACGTCGTCTGTTTAAATGAATTAACTATAGAAATAATTTTTGATCCTCAGCTGATGAATGAATTACCGGTATACGTATGAATACCTATCAATAGCTAGAATAAATTGTGTTTTTTTTAATGTACACTAGACAAGATTTTCTTTATTTAAATGATATTGTACAAAAATATTATTCCCAGCTCTTTGAGAAAATAATAAGAAATATTTCTAAAAATTAGACTCCAGTGTCCTCATCTGGACCGTTTAGCAGGTCTGCTTTCTAAATGTAGTTATTGAGGTTATGTAGGCAATAATCGCTTTGGCCACGTTTTCGACATCTAGTAATGCACGAGGAAGTAGTTATCCATCATTTGGCCGGTTCTTTCAATTTGTACCAATGTTTGGGGTATCCTATTAATCAATAGTTGCTGCATGATATAAGTTTCACGGGCAACTGCGTACACTGGTTGCTTTTTCGCATTCGCGTTTTCACCAGGAATGTTTATTGCACGTGGTTCAGGTATTCGTAGATCTGGGGGCAAGGCTTCAGCAAAATTCCCAATCAATATGTTTTGTTCTGGACATGGTGCCGCCACCGGTTCCGCTGCAACTGGAGCAGGTGCTTCCTCTAGTCGAGGCATAGCAGGCGCGTTCCTCCTGTTATCCCAGCGTCCCTGGAGTCCTCTGAAAAAGAACGTGAATGATTGATTGATAATATAATAATATCTCTTTTGGAGAGTTATAACCGAAATTTATATTATTTATGTCATTACTAACCTTCGTATCTGAGTCTCGAATATGGATCGAACTCTTCTCTTCCGTCTGGATTCCCTATTTAAATCATGATTATCTGCTGTATTCCTATAATAGCTAGACATTACATAAAAAGATTGGAAGTAAATGCTTATGTTAGTGTATGACTCCCGAGCCTAAAACCCCCTTTTTGCAGAACCACTCGCGAACTTTTGAAATCTCTGGCTCTCTGATTAGGTGCTAATAAAAATGCGCGTACCGAAGGTGGACATATCTATGCAGTAAATGCATGAGGGGTTGTTAGAATATAGAATTAGAATAATGGATCCTGAGGTTTTAACTACACTTAGATGTGCACTTTCTGTATTGCAGTGCAGCTTGCACACAATTTCGACGTCAAGAATTTGTGCAGGTGTTGTTCAATTTGGAGAAGTGAATCCAAACTTATCACCCAAAGCAATTGAACTCCCAATTTCAATTTTGAATTGCTTGCCACAGCCCATGCCAAGTTTTAATCAAGTCATGTTTGATGGGCTTGCTCCACAAAGACAAGGGCGTGACGTCTAGAATATGCTTGTTTTAAATGAACGGTTATTTTGGAGCCTTATTGGTGAAACTGTTGAGTCGCTCACATATATCACAAATGACTTATCACAACTTACCGCAAATCGTCGACAATTATAGGACTAGCTGCTCGTGGTAGACGTATGATTCTCTCCCAAAAAAAAACCACATAATTCTTGCACTTTTTTAAATGGCTTCGACGTTATCCAACTGTGGTTTTCTTGGCAGCAATTTTTGACGTCAGTGGAAAGACGATACACCGAGATTTGTTATTCATTATTCTGTTATTACATCAATATTTGGTAGCTTCCGTCACATGGCCAGATTTACAGGCTTGGCGAGGACTATTTGGGTATTGGGAGAATATACCATACGCCGTGGGTGCAGTTGACGGGACTAT
>JAYMFW010131085.1:0-20322 GCA_036785005.1 Tubulanus punctatus | reverse complement strand
TCAAAAGTTGATGTGGCCTACATGCGGTTGGCTACACGGCACGTTGGGTAGGTAGGCCTACTTCTTCAACTACAACCAGCGAAATTTTCGAAATTTCAAAAAGATTCAGCCTTTCTCTGATTACAGAAATCGCCCCGGATTTCGACCACTAAAAATAGGTCGCTGAAAAGTGGGAGGGATAGGGGAGCTGAAGCCCCCCTAGCCCCCTCTTCCACGGCCCCTGATAAGGAAGTATGATTGAATAGAAGTAGGCCCTATCTGTCCGTGATTTCACGGGCACTCAGCTAGTATTAAATCATTCGTCTAGTCATGAGGATTCTAAAAATGTACAGTTTGTTTTACCTCCGACCTTAAATGAGGGCCCTGTAATCAAAAACGTCGATAGGTCAACGCACTTTTGACTGGTGGTCAAATTCACCAACACAGTGAACATTGTCCGATTATAATGATTTTAGTGTCTAATAATATGTTTTCTGACATGGAAAATTGAAAAATACAACTTCTCAAAGTAAAAGAGCTTACAAATTGACCATGAAAATTCAAAATGGCTGACAAATGGGGCGGGGCTACTGAAAGGCTTTTGAATCAGAATCCTTGAACAACAATAACTCACAAAAGTTATTTCTGAACACATTGTCAAAAATTTGCCCTCTCTCAAGCTCCAACCATGCTGAAGGGGAGATGATGGAGCATCTGGATTCATAAAGTTTGACATGATGAATGCCTGATAGTTGGCCCGTGTTACCTTCAAATTATGTGAATCTGTATCAGGAGGAATCCGGAGAGTCGATTTCTTCTTCATCCCCTCCCACTTTTTGGCCCGAGTGTCTTGCTTGATTTATCCTTGTATATGTATTCGATGGTATACTGCTCCATCTGTTTAAGAGTTTGTGATGTCACTGGGAGATATTTCTGAAGCACTCGTGCCTCTTCTGACTTTATTGCACTGTCAATTACTGATGATTTTCCATGGCCATAGAAACTGGAAATAGCATCTGCAAGGAGTGTTCCGCGATCAATTATGCTTTTCTTCTATTTCAGTCCTAGCATACCTTCAATTTGATGTGCCACATAAGATGCTAACACCAACACATCTGTGTCTTCTGCATCAATGACAACGGCATCTTTTACTCCCGACTTTCTTAGTTGGGAATATATGTACAACAGAATGGTGTCTGCTTCCATATGCTGACATGTCAACTCAACTATCTCCTCATCAGTGGACTAATCACTACAGTGTTCCCTTACAGAGTATAAATCTGGTATCTGAATGTTGGAGTAACAGGGTTTTGAACTCAGTCTTCAGAATTTGCTGCAGGCGAATTTTTTGTTGTTGAAGTGCCTAGGGGATGGCAGTTCATCATTTCTCTTGATGAAAATATTCTTTTTCCCACCAACAAACGGCAATTCGCCTGTTCGCCTTTCGTGTTCACTATCTTTGATCTGTGTTGTAGATCATATTGGTCATTTACACATAGTATATGGGACGCTATAGGATGCCTTTGAACAACAAAGTTAAATATTTTAGCAGCATAATCGCCCAACGTATTTCGTCTTGCTTCTCTCTTTCTTCAGCAGACGGGGTTGATAGCCTCCAAATGAATCCCATATCTACTAGTGCAATGTATCGATCCTGGAACTCCAGTTCAGTAAAGTTGAACTTCTGTGCCAGTTTAGATTTTTGCCCTTTGCGCATTCCTTCAATACATTGAAGATGGGAAGGCACTCTTCTGTCACGCGGTATTCCACGACTTCAGATAGCACTAGACCAACATCTGACAAGTGATGATCTCGGCCATGGTTTTGTTTTCCATAGCATTTGTTTTTGTGACCTTTGATGCGTCTTTGATAAACGGTAGTTGGATGAAGCTGCTTTTTTAACTTCCCACATCCCGCTAAGCGCCATTATAGGCATTATAAGCAGGACCGAGGTTACTTTTTCCCTATTACAGGGAATGAGACCAGAGAAGAACGTTCGACCAAGAAACTCTGCTTCTTCCGGGGATCGAACCTACGACCTCCGGTGTGACAGTCTAGTATGCTAACCGCTAGACCAACTGTCTCCTCTGTGTTTGCTGTCTCTGTGTATGGTTGCATCAAACTGTTTATCACTAGAGAACGTGCGTTCTTTGAAGAATGATTGCACTAGAGTCTCCCCATCCTCATGTGCTGCGTCAAGGTCCTTGACAAGTGCAACTAATGCAACCATTCCTGACTGGAGCGACCTCAGGATAGGCTGTGTAAGGTCGAATGGGTCCCAATCTTATTCTGTGATGCAATTGTCTAGATGCAATTGTCTTGTACACTGCGCTCATCCGGCAACAACCTCGTTGTGGAGTTCTCTCTGTGACCCTCAGGTGATTTGGTGAGGTTTGCCAATGCATGTAGTGAACTTCTAACTTTATTCACGGAGTTGACGGTTCTTGTTTGAGCCAACAGCATCTTTTCATTCTTTAAGATGCGCTTCCAACCTGCTCTTATCTTCGATCCTTTAGTCATGGTCATTTCTATCCAGAGATCCAGGGGTAAGCACGAGTACGGTTTCCCGGTCATTGATTGCGAAAATAGGCCATCTCGCATATACCTCTCTTTTTCTTCGGGGAGACTGCTCATCTCAATCCAGAATTCTACAGGCCATCTGCTGTAGTTATCACTGTCGTATATCCGCAGCTATGGCATCATAATTCTGAGGGAGCGTATATGTTCATGAGCAGTATTTCAACCATTTCCATGAAGCTCAACCAGAACCTTGCCGTAGGGCTGTCTGATTTTCCAACACTCTTAAATGCACTTTCTATAAAGGACCTGAACTCTGCATCCATCAGGAGTTCATCTGAGATGGCCTGTAATTGTCTTTTTGAGCTGGACTGAGCTCAGAACTTCCAACTTTGGTTGAGCTCCGATGATAGCTTCAGTCCCTCGCTGACCCCGTAAAAAATAATCCTGCGAATGAGCATACATAAGTGAAAGACACCTTATGCCTCTGTTGTAGTGTTTACCACGAAGCGCTTGGTCGATTGATCCTTCTGAAATTGTATCAGCTGCCACAAGAATCTCGGATAAACCTGAGCCATGGAACCGCTTGTTTATCACCGATATGAAGGAAATGTAAGCATGGAATGGACCCAAGAACGGAAGGATAATTTAAAATTTCTCAGAATTCCCATTTTTCAGCTGGACTATAAGGGCATAGACTGCTTGGTCACCTACTAGCTGAATAAATGGCATTAATTTGCACTTCGCTGCGGTGACCATCCGACACATAACCTCGTGAACCACTGACTTCTGAGGTGGCTTTGGAAATGTCAGAAAATAGTATGCTGTACTTTTCTCCACATATTCATGGATATTAGCCTGGAGCCCAGTGAAACTTCCAACTTTCTGTTGAACATCTTTGTAACTTATTCCAAGAGCAAAATTGTTCAAGATTTCAATGATTTCGCGACTCCGAAATAATCCATGAAGAGTCACTGATAACTTTGTTTGGAAGGATGTGCGGTGATGAACGATAGCAAGGGGGATGCCATAGCAGCAATTTGTGGATCATGACATGCTTCAGCTAAGTCATTGGAATAAGGATCCTTCAGCCATGTCAAAAGTTGGCGCAAAAGTTCATGGGGTTCTTCAATATGTTCAAGCTCATCAACACGGAGAGACCAAGATCAACCCGCTTCTTCAGTGAATTTCTTTCTCAGACGCCTTGCAACATTGTTTAGTAACTGTTCATCACTTATTCCCCGAGATTAGATAGCTGCTTCAATGTAACTTCCATCGGCAGATGCATCATAACAATTGTGCTCTGGTTCTTGTGGAAATGATAATGGAATCCAATGTTGTCTTATTCATTTTGAAGCATTTGCTTTATAGTGCTGGTTTTCATCACAGTTTCAAAACCAAAGATTGCACTCATTTGGTTATAATCAACCAGAAGACCCTGTAATGTTCTTGGCTCTTTCATATCCGCCACAACTGTACGGACATGCCTAAAAACGTCTTACCTCTGTATGTCGGACGTTCTGTAAGTGCATTCGGTCACCAGATGAATCAAAATGTTTGTAGTGAGGCTTAACATACTTCATCCAGCAGGAAATATGATAGCGTATTTCTGACGCAAATGGATCAGGGGTACAAACTATGACAGTTAAAATCTTTCCCTCATCTGGTCATCTTCGTAGTGTATTGTATGTGACTTGAAGTTGTTCCACGCATTCCACTGTTAGATGATACATAATGTTTTGGCATTTTTCAAGTCTTCTGGTTTCATACACGAAATGCACAGATTTTCTTCATGAAGGAGACCTGTGCTACGTGAAGATCGTCCATCTGCTGGTCTTTTGCATACGTTTCTTGTGAATCCACTGTTTGTTGTTTCTGTTCTTGATCTCTTTTTCTCAATGCTTGTTGAAGCCCACGTGGAGCTGCCAATGCAGTCCTGCATGCCTTATGAAAAAGGACACCATTTGATCCTGGCTTTGACTGAATCATAAACCCTTTCCAATCATGTACTTTGCTAGATAAACTCTAAAAATACCGTGCCGATTTTAGCCTTTATTCTATAGGGATTCTAATCATATTTACTTACATCAATGCACAGAAGAAATGTTTGAATAATTACTAGTATGTGGATGTCATGAAAAACAAAATAATCTCAGGACCTGATTTTAGCAATTTTCCAGTGGATAAAACTTAGTCCAAGTCAGCAAGCTTATGGTGGTAAGAATTAGAAATGTGCATTTGCTCAACAATATATGAATACCCCGCGCGGCTGTAGATTATCTATAGCAGGAGTCGGTAGAATGGTGTTGCATATCACATTCACCGAGGCTAGCTATAAGCGCGCGTTGTTTGAAACGATCTTAAGATCATTAAACATATTATTAGACACTAAAATCATTAGAATCAGACAAATTAAACTGAGTTGGTGAATTTGACCACCAATCAAAAGTGCGTTGACCATTTAACGTTTTTGACCATAGTGCCCTTATTTAAGGTCGGAGGTATAACAAACTATACATTTTTGGAATCATCATGACTAGACGAGTAATTTGATATGAATATCGACACGATTTGAATATACTTAAATTTTGACCCCTGTTTGACCTTTGTTGACCCCTACCGGAAATGCCTGACATTTTCAAAGCGGCAGCCCAAGTCAAAAATATTCGATATTTATCAGGGAACACAAAAACACTTTGAAACCTTTGTTCCCAGAGTATGGTCATGGGACCTACATGCTGGTCTCCTTGTACTGTCAGGCCCTAAAAATTGGTGCGAATGAGGTGTTCGAATCGCCGAAACAAAAATTTGAAAAATGCGTATCGGATGGAGCTAAAGTTTTAATTTTCATGAATAGAACACCGATGGCTATCTTGTGAATTTTTTTAGTATTCTAAGTATTTTTATATTTCTGACCATTGGTCGATGTTTACAGAACCCCGCTCTTAAAATTGTCGTGTTGATAATTGTTGTATCTAATTAAAATTTTGGTCACTTGGATTGATAAACAAAATAATATTACATTTCTGATGGCCCCCATATCTTTGAAGAATTGCCCAGTTTAAGGTTTAAATAAAAGTATAAATGTTAAAATCTTTGATATATTTCCAAAAGGGTGTGGTATAAATGGTAGTTGCATTATGCTAAACATCATACCATCTTAAACATCTTGAAATTCTAAGTTTTTTCTCATTGTATTTTACTGGCATTTTGTTCTGTTGAGAACTTGCAGACAAAAAATCTGCAGTGGACAATGCATTTTCATAGGAAATCTCACCAAATAGAATACTAGAGCCATCGGGTGGTATAATATATGCTTATTCCCATTGTTTACTATGAATCAAGATTTAAGTTACGATAAACTTAAGCTATTGTCTCCTAATTTATAAACGCATCTAGTTTGATTCTTTTCGGAATTCAAACTGGTACCACAGTTTGTTACATTTATGATCCCTAATTGTGATTTTTAGATACTAGAGTGCAATGGATCATCAATGATGTAGACAAAGTAACTGATTCAGTTGCAACTGTTGATTTAACACAGTCTGGTAATCTGCCAACTACTAGTCTACGATGTAAAGTTACCGCTTATAACGTTCCGGTATCTGCAAACGTTTTGCTACCAGGTGGCTACATCTTCAAGTCAGAACCATCGCAATGGACGCAAGTGCTGCCTCCAGAGGCAGACTGTAATCAAGCAAGGTAGAACTTCATTTATGCATTTCCTATAAATTGTAGCAATTTAAGACGTATAGGTTATAAACAGATATGTCATCATAATACGTTATCACATAATAACCATAACCACTAGAGAGAAACGAAAAATCACACATCTGACATTCAAACACAAATATTACAACGACATGACTCTGACCCTCATCATCAGTTAATTTTGAATGCTTTTTTGCAGTAATCCTGTATGTTCAGTAATATATGAATATGTCTGGTATTCCTGGGCCGATCATCAAAACAGAATTCAGAACTGGATGAACAACGAGGAAATCTGGTGCACAGCCACAACGACAAATCCTTTACATATCAGAAAGCAAAAGGTTAAATTGGATGTAAAATGTAAGTGATGGTGTAAATCTTTTCTCAATGTTATCTATGAAGTACTGAAATCATTTTAAGATGTAGAGGACTAGGTTGTTATATCGTAAACATCCTACGATATGATACGAACCAAAAGTCTGAATACTAGGTAAATTGTTTTACAAAGTAACAATCTCAAGGAATCAAGGGAAGGTAATCAAACAAATAATTAATCATGAAACTCAATTTTTTTCTCATATTATATAATAATAATAATGATATTTATTTTCATCTTACATTAAATATACAGGATTGTATTTACAATATTAAAGTATCAAAAGATGAGGGACAGAATGCGAGCCTGAAGGCTGGCTGTACATAAAGGCATGTACCTGCGCATAAAGGCATGTTATCTTAGCTTTGAAGTTATAGCATTTTGATTGAATATATTAGAACATCAAATGAGATTAGTTTTATGTGGTTATTGATTGATTGACTTGACACGATAGATGAAAGAATGTTAATAATCTGTTTAAAAACATCCTGGTAAAATATAGTGTTTTCATATAATGTCGGAAAATCCAAGACTTGTAAACTCAAAAATAGATCATTTGGCTTTCCAAAAATGATAGTCAAAGCAGTAATTTTGTGATTGGCCGATACTGAGATAATTTCAATTTAGGACTTCCATGTTTTCTTCGGGAATACATGTCCATGAATGGTAGCAGAAGGTGACACGATTGAGTTCTCTTTAGTTATTTCTACGGGGATTTTTGCTATAGTCTCTCACGGTTTCTGGATTTTGTTTGAGACTGCATCCATTTTTATGTTTGATGATGTACTGTTCTCTCAGTTTGCTGCATCAACCGTGAGTGTCATATGGATGCAGCCCTCCAAGTATAACCCTAGAGGAGAGGAAAAGAGGTCAATCAGTATCGTTCCGTGTCCCAGCGCTTCTGTCGAACCTCCTACCACTATCTGTGTTTTATCAACATAGCAATCTCTTACACCCAGCCAGTAAAACCAAAATGCATCAGGAGAGCCACAGGTGCTCGTTCTTGAACCTTTATGGAAATGCGTTAATCATTTCACAGAGAGATAGAGATCAATATGTCTTGCTCCTTGTTGGTGGATGGTAGGATGGTGAGATTCAGTGTTAGCGAGTGTGGTACTCTTTTGCTGACTGGTTCGGTGGCCAATCTTCGTGACTAGTGCATTAAGAACTATTATCTTTATATCAGACATGGTCAGCGTGATCGACATTGTTATATTATTTTTTTTCATATTTATGTAATTATTATTATGTTACCATCGCCATGATTTCTAAGACCATGGGATTTAGACAATATCTAGAAGCCATCACTATCCACCAAACAAAGAAAACTATTGTGAATGTTGATCAAGCATCTTTCCACCTACATCATCACCATCACTTTAGTGTAAGTTGGTGTTCACTTAGCACTGTTGTGATAGCACATGTACTATGGTGTAGGTAGAATGGTGAAGTCTGTCCGTTGAAAGGGCTAGCCCCTACACGGAGGAGGAACAATTGAATTAAGTCGTGTCAGTTGTTGCTCTAATCATAAACCACTAAATCATTGCTTTGACTATTCAGTCTCTATCTAATCCAACCCTGATGCTGGGGCTTACCCATGTAAATACATTTTGCTCTTGAATCACTTATTCTTTTCAGTTGCAATATCTAATCTTAAGATAACACCACAGAGGTTAACGATTAGTGATAAAACCCAACAGCTTGTCTTTACCGCAAGTTATGAATCGAACCCGAAATCATGTGACATTTCATGGTATAAAACTGCAGATGAAAATGGCGCTCTGGATGCATCGTCTTTACTTCCTATTAGCAGGCAAACCCGTCTGGTATGTTCATTAAGCTTTGTTTAGTTCTAGGTAGCTGTTCAATTCTGATGCTGATAAAATCAGGATACGAACCCAATAGTCGTTTCCAAATACTAAAGATGTGCTCACTTAGATTGATAAGTTTTGTGCCCCATCATCTGTGGCGGACATAAAATATCATATTTTTATCTTGAATTTTTGGACCAACATAAACTTACTTTATAGAAATATCTGGTGTTGCAAATCTACTTAATATATGATTCTATTCTGTTGCAAGTCAATAAACGTTATTTCTTCATTGATTTATGTTGTTTCTTAGAGATATTGATTTACGTTGTTTTTTAGACATAATATATCTGCCTCTGTGGTACAGGGGTTAACGCATCTGCTTATGGTACGGGAGGCTTGCAGTTGGATCCCCGGGGGATACAGTGTGTGGGGAAACGCATTCAAAGGGCTTCCCGTCCTGAAAATCCAATAGGGTTTCAATGAGACGTGAAACTCTAATCTCGCCAATTTAAGACCGGTTCATTATATTGATGGCACGCCTACGCGACTATTGTGTCATTGGCTTTGATGATGACGTTTTACATTCTTAATAGGTCGCCAAAGATAAATAATGTTGCACATGATTGGACATAGACCCGCAAAATACATAGTTGAGGGCTTTATCACGAACCGGTCCTAAATCGGTGAGATTAGAGTATGCTACTATAGTGTACTATAGATCCTTCCAGCGAGTAAGGTTATGATATCAAATGTATTACCATTATCAATCGCTCTGTTGAAAGAAAACCGGTTTTGAATGGCAATACTTCATAATTCAATTGTATTCTGGTGGTCTTACACCATATTACATCATGGGGGAATTCGGCCATATTTTATGGAGTGTACTATATATTGTAGGTGGCCAACAATATGTACGTATCGTCGCTGGTCAAGAACTCGGTCACTAGCAGAGACGCCGGTTACTATCACGTGAAATGTGGACCAGAAAAGTTCACAGCACAAATGATTTATTCTATAACAGCCGTTGAACCAGACACATTACTGCCATCAGTTATGATTATCGAGAAACAGAAAAATAAGGAGTGGTCGTTTGAATGCGGGGTAATCATTGATATAGCCTTGCTTCGGATAATGATTTATGGTTATTTGAAAAATCATACATACACAAAGAACAATTCGTCAATCGAAGAAAATCAAAAGTTTGGTAAAATGAGGATACTATCATTTCAATTGAATTACATGCTTGATATCATAATATACAATTTATGACTGTTTTGGTGAATATTTATCATAACCTTTATCTCTGACGTTTTTAAGTAGGAAAACACTTCGAATCCTTCGGCACTTTTGTATACTTTTCGAATCATGTCAGTGTTCCGCGATTCAACTCTATATAATTTGTACATGTAGTTATCACTTTATAGGGCGCTAATGTAGGTTTGACTGATCTGGTTGATATAAGTATAGTCAAGACAAATTTGGTAATGCTAAGCTCCGCGGAGACGGAAATATCTGAAAGTGTAAATGATGGTTTGACCCTGAATGCCCTATTCAAGGGAGACGGAAAATCATTAAGAGAATCGAACAGAAATGGAGAACTCAGAATCATTTATACGATAGGTAATGGATAGATAGGAAATATGAAAACGAACATGACCAAGCAAATGAATAGAATGTTTCACAATATAAACTCCATATGTAAAGCCATAGCGGTCTAAGTGAAGTAAGTCCAAAAAAACAACAAAACCTCATACGTACTCTTACACCGAGTAACTGTTTGATATACAGTATGTATCATTTGCACCGCCTTGGCTAAAATAGCAAGGCCGTAATTTGGAACTTAATACATTATTAAGCTTTAACTTGATTATACCATTCCTATCGCGGCCGAATATCACTCCCCCATAACAAGCTTTTGTAAGAGCTTGAAGTAATCATTTTCCTACCAGGCACCGACAAGGTGTCGGATATTGGACTACTCTAAGTGTTTAAGATTAATTAGAAATAATCATATGTTTTTTTAGCGGCAAACAAAATGCAATTATCTGACAGCGGGAAATATCAATGTAAGCTACTTCGTACTTTCCAGGAGGCTGGAGTGATAGATCTAAAAGTGACAGGTAATGATCGTTATCCTCTGCAATCAACCATCAATTATGTCAACAAAATAAAAAAATTAATCTCCGAGATTTGTCTGGTGAAATTAATCATACGTGTAATCGCCCGTACGTATCGTATTGTGGAAATAACTGACCTGACAGTTGGGTAACTACGAATTTCAATAGACATGTAGACCCGGTATATGGCGGTTTCTTTGATTCTATTAAGACTATTCTCTTTAGAAAAGTGTGCTTAAGTCTATCTGTAGTCGTCGTTTTTCATTTTTTGCAAAGATCGTTAAGAATAGCATCCTAATGTATTTGTTCATAGATCGAAAGTAATCGTGGTAATTGAAAAATCTAATGAATTTTCAGATACGAATCTAGAATGGCTCGTTGATACTGCCAAAGTCCTAACTGATTCACAAGTTGCAACTGTTGATTTGACAAATGACGGTAGTCAGTTGACTAGTCTACGCTGTAAAGTTACCGCATACAATGTACCGGTATCTGCAAACGTTTTGCTACCAGGTGGCACTTTCTTCATGTCTGAGACATCGCAATGGACACGAGTGCTGCCCCAAGCGGCAGACTGCACAGATGTTAGGTATCTACATATTATGATTTCAGTCAAAATACGATATTTGCAATGTTTATTTCAAGATATTCTCGATAAGATATTGAATATCAACTTTTCGAGTTTTGATATTTTTTCTATTTAAGTAAAGTCTGTTCGGTTAAGTATGAGTATGTTTGGCATTCCTGGGGAGGCCAAGTTTATGTAATTGATAAAACTATGAATGGAGAGGAAATCTGGTGCACAGCTACTACTTTGGATCCATCAAAAATCAGAAAGAGAAGTGTTACATTGGATATACAGTGTAAGGATGTTCGCAGCTCATTTAGAGAAATTGAAGTATTACATATGGAATACATAAGACTGCAATGTGAAGTGAAGGAAATTTTAATGTCATAAAATTGATGACACCTTCGCGGTCATTAAATAATAAATCCTTCTGATTAATATTTGCTTTAGGCCTCTGTTAATCAGTGTTGTGTGTATCACATTTCATAATGTTAATGTTTATTTTTCTAGTTTCATTATACAATCTGAAGATAATACCACTGCTTTTAACGGTCAGTGATAAAAACCAACAGCTTGTCTTTACTGCAAGTTACGAGTCTAACCCGAAATCATGTGACATTTCATGGTATAAAACCGCAGATGAAAACGGCGCTCTGGATGCATCGTCTTTACTTCCTACAAGCAGGCCAACTAATTTGGTATGTTAAAGACCAAACGCCAGGTTTCTGCACCGAGTCGTCAAACTTGGTGCTAGAAAAGTCCCTAATTGGACACGGTTAAGAATACAAGCACGTTAATGTATAATCATTTATATGAACCCATCCAACTGCCGTGAAAGTCGAAAAAACATTAATCAATCAGTCTTGTTTATATCTTAAAGTTACCTAAGAAAACATGGGCATGCAGCAGTTCACTATGTCGTCCCACAGATCTTTCAATATTAATCACTCTATTAATTGAAAGAATGATGAAATATAAACTGGGTTAAGCTGCAATCTTTGGTAATTACTATAGCTTGAAGATTGATTTTATAGGTTGCCAAAAACATTTTTGTATCCTCGCTAGTCAAGAGTTCGGTCACTAGTAAAGACGCAGGATACTACCATGTGAAATGTGGAGCAGTAAAATTTACAGCGCGCATGATTTACTCTGTACCAGTCGTTACACCGCAGGAAGAAACTCCCCCTATAAAGATTTTAGAAAATCAGAAGAACAAAGAATGGTCATTTGAATGTGGGGTAAGTATTCAAATATTTGAAATTCTAGAATATGGAATAATTCTTTCATCTCATTTAGTAAAATATTGTAGTGAGTAGATATGA
Source organism: Tubulanus punctatus (assembly GCA_036785005.1). Classification (NCBI taxonomy): domain Eukaryota; kingdom Metazoa; phylum Nemertea; class Palaeonemertea; order Tubulaniformes; family Tubulanidae; genus Tubulanus; species Tubulanus punctatus. Next base: position 7,918 of record JAYMFW010131085.1, on the reverse strand, counting down.
ATACAATGTCTTCTGAGACATGATATGCAACTTTTACAGGGTCCTAATCCTCTAAGTATAACTGATATAAAGATCGTCAAGAAGAACTTAGTGATGAAAACTTTAGCAAAGACGGAAATATATAAATGCGTAAACGATGGTTTGAGCCTGAATGCCCTATTCGAGGGAAATGGAAAATCATTGAGAGAACTGAGTAAAAATGGGGAAACTAGAATTATTTATTCAATAGGTAATGGCAATTAAACTGTTCCATATGCATTTTCAGCAGTATCAGCGAATATTGTTATGTAAATAATTGTCCCTTGTTGGTTTGCTACCTAAAGGATCTCGAAAAATAACTATAAAGGCCCCAAATCCAACCAGCGAATTATATTGACGTGTCGTAGCTTTTATCATTCACCGCGATAGACAAAGAGTATCCACAATGCACTCCAAACAATGGAGGTGCGGTTCACCATACAATCCGGACTCTGGAATGAGGAACCGGGCCTATCACTGGCTATCACAGTTGCTCAAGATAATGCAGACGAATAATGAGTAAAAACGTCTTCAGATAAATGTTATTAAAACAAACATCGGAAGTATGATATGATTTTCATTTCAAAAAGATACACAACATACCGAGCGTTTACTTGGCTGCGTGGTTATCCCATTGGTTCCTAATGTGATCGGAATTATACATCATATTCAATCATAATATTTTCTTTACAAGCGAAAAATAAGGTCCAATTATCCGACAGTGGAATTTATCAATGCCAACTCGGTACTACTTTACAGAAGGCTGGAATGGTTGATTTGAGAGTAACAGGTATAGCTTTTTCATGATCACAGTGTTATCAGTTTACCAATAGTGCTTAATAATGTGAAGATTAATTTATCAAAATAACCAACGGGAAATGAGTATCACTTCATATCGTTGTAATGAAAATTATGCAAGGTTTTGTGAAAACTGTTGCCATGAAAATATTTTTAGAAAAGATTTTTTGAGAATTTCTATCATAATTCAATGCAGAAACAAGCGTAGAATGGATAAATGGCGTCGAAAGTGAAGTGACTGAAGTTGTAACCGTTGATTTGAGAAAGATTGGCAGTCAGTCAACCAGTCTACGATGTAAAGTTACCGCTTATAACGTTCCGGTATCTGCAAACGTTTTGTTACCAGGTGGCACCATCTTCAAATCTGAGCAAAAGCAATGGACGCAAGTACTGCCCCAAGAGGCAGACTGCACTGATTCAAGGTAATGCCATATTTTGTGTTTCTATAGAATGAGGAGAACATGAAAGGGTTATATCAGCATACTTAGAATACGAATAAGGCACGTGATACAATTTACAAGTTATGATTTATTTTCCATCAAATGATAGACACACATGTGGTTCAGAATAGTTTGGTGAAATAAGGTGACTGGACAGGGCCATGATGGCTGTAGTATCATAGGGACGCTCAGTCATCTAAATAATAGAAATAACTAAATGAATGAATGAATTAGTAAATGAAGTGAAAAAATGAATGCATGCTAATGAATGATGATGGGTAATGCATATTTTTTTTTTACAATAGATTATTATTAAGGAAAAGCGTTAACAAAGGTACATAATAGCTGATACAGACAAAAGTCACATGAAGAAAAATACACTGATAATAACTTAGTAATTATTGATTGAGTCATTTACGGAAGATAGATATTTCATTTTGCAGCAAACATTGTTCCATTGCGTATGAATATGTTTGGCATTCCTGGGGCAGCCATCGATACGTGATTGATAAAAATATGCATGGACATGAGATCTGGTGTACGGCTTCAACAACTGATCCATCTGAAACTAACAAGAAAAAAGTGAAGTTGAACGTTCAATGTCAGTTTTATGTTTTCTTATATAAGGTGTTCATACTATTCAGTCCCGTAGCCGGGGCGGGGGCGGAGTTCTGGGGTTACCGGTAACCCCCCTAAAATTTCTAGTGCCCTTTTTTCCTTGATTTAGTCAGCTGGAAATACAAAGTGACCCTTCACTGGGAATCGATGGGGCTTTGTTATCTGAATGGATTTTGAAAATACTGTTGGAAGTGCCATTTTGGTGGAGGTGCCCTTTTTGACGAATATCCCCCGCCCCCACTTTAAGAAATCCTGGCTACAGGCTGGACTATTACGACCCTTTTAGACTATTACTGTTTGGGTTTGGTATAATTTCAGTTTCCATATCAAATCTGAAAATAACGCCAGATATTCTGACAATTACGCAGAGCACGGAACCAATGACGTTTACTGCGAGCTATGAATCTAACCCTAAGTCATGTGACATCTCGTGGTACAAGACAGGAGGTGCACAGGATATGCTGGATACGTCATCTTCACTTCCTACCAGCAGGCCAACTCAATTGGTATGCCAAACCACTTAATCGGGGATGAATTTCACACCCTTTTTAAATGCACAAAATCTGATCTCTAAGAACCGCCTACATCCCGCAGTATTACTGGCAAAACCCAAATCATCATAAATTCTTGATGAACAATCCTCAATGCACCAAGAATCTGATGAAATTCCTCTCCGAAACACGCTTGTAAAATTTTTCTTTCCATATTTTTTGTATAAACAAAACGGGAAATAAATACGTATTCTTTTATATTATATTGTATTGAATAACTTAACAATCACATCACCGATCATCACTAATTCACCCGCGTTCAGTCACACGTTGATAGTTCCCATCTAAAAATCATAGAGCCGGGCTACCTGTGAAACGTGGTGTCGTCGTGTGGAAATTAACTATGTATGAATAAAGTGCTATCCATCCATCCGTTTGATATCAATCTATGCAAGCTATCGTTTTTTACAATGACATACCCAAAAACTAATAAATACGCGGGTTACGCTTCGAAATTGAACATATTTATAGTTGTTGCGGCTACTAGGATAATATTTGGGATATTAAAAATCATATTTAGCTAGCATTGGACATTGGACCCCTAGTTCCACAGCAGTGCCTGTAACCAATGCACTCTGGTAGTGGAGTTGAAGAGGACTGTTTTATGTGACTGGGAGTTTTCGTTCTCTTAGCGCTGACAAATAGGCTTTTTACACATTTTTTTTTAGATTAAATGTTAACATCAGACGTTTCGCATTAATTTCAATTCTCTAGGTAGGTGAGAACATTTATGTATCGTCGCTAGTCAAGACTTTGGTCACTAGTAAAGACGCAGGATACTATCACGTGAAATGTGGAATAGAAACTTTTACAGCCCGAATGATTTACTCTGTACTAGGTGTTACATCGGAGGCAGTAACTCCCCCTATTAAGATTTTAGAAAATCAGAAGAACAAAGAATGGTCGTTTGTATGCGGGGTAACTAAATTTCGATTAACATAACTGCCGAATTCTATTGTGACGGACCCACGGATCAATTAACAAACGTCTTTGCAGGGTTTGGATCTTGGTGTGGCCGATATAACAATGGTCAAGAAGAATTTAGTGACGCAAAGCTCAGCGAAGAGGGAAATATCTGAAGATGTGAACCAGAGTTTGGAACTTCAACCACTATTCCAGGGAAATGGAAGATCTTTGAAAGAGACGAATAGCAAAGGAGAAACTAGAATAATTTATTCAATAGGTATTATAAGACGAAAAACTTTTATCATCATATGAAAAGATTATATATAAGAAATCATCCAGATAAAGCACTGACCAGTTGGTGTCCGTGTAACATATTTGCCTACGGACATTTGGGTCAGTTTGTTGGTGTTTGAACCTTCATCGTGTCGAAAAGAAGTATACCCTCGATGAAGTGATATTCTCCTGATAACTGCATTAACCTAAAATGCATCACCAGTCCTTTTTCAACTTATCTTTTTTAGCGACTAATCAAGTGCAGTTCTTCGACAGCGGGGTCTATCAATGTAAACTCGGTGGGACTTTGCAGAAGGCTGGAATGGTCGATTTAAGAGTAACCGGTAATAACAGAAGTACCTGATATTCGATGTAAAAATGAAAATGAGTTATGTTAATCGTTAAATCATATTCTGGAGTGTTAGTAATACAACATTTCGAGAATCAGGTTTCCTAGTAGTTGTCAATGTGTAATTTTGACGAATTAGTGAGCTAGTCAAGGACGCAGCTGAAGAAATTATCAAATAAATCCAAAATATCATGATTTTACTTTATTGATACTACAGATACAAATGTCGAATGGATTGTCGAAACCGCAACTGCAGTAGCTGAAAAACAAGTGGTAACAGTTGATTTGAGAAAAACAGGTAGTCAGTTGACTAGTCTACGATGTAAAGTTACCGCTTATGACGTTCCGGCATCTGTAAACGTTTTGCTACCAGGTGGCACCATCTTCAAGTCTGAACAATTGCAATGGACGCGAGTGCTGCCCCAGGCGGCAGACTGCGCAGATGTAAGGTAGGTCTACTGTACAGCTTATTCACGTGATCTGAATTGACCGAGTAATTATGGTCATGCATTTTGTTATAAAACACGCTTTTGTTCGATATAATGTTGTAGTAATAAAAGTCAAAGTTGGATAACAGATTTTGCTTAAAATCATCACTAATGCTGTACGCTGATTGAATGACCAACTGGCGCCAGTGTAACACCGGCATATGTGGGGACTAAATCTAAAAGACCAATGTCTGTTAGGAGCTAAAATTTGATTGATTCAGAAGACTAAAGACTATTTTTGTTGTCTACAGTAAAGTTTGTTCAGTGAAGTACGAATATGTCTGGAATTCATGGGAAGTTAAAGGCTACAGAATCGATAAGAATATGGATGGTAAAGAGGTCTGGTGTACAGCTACAACCACTAATCCATCAATTCTTGTGAAGAAACGCGCTCACCTAAACGTACAGTGTAAGTTCCAATCCTCATTCAATGCCCAGGTCAAATGAAACCAAATGATACTAAATGCTTCATTGATTCAAAAACAGGGCAGTTTTGTATAACTCGCGGCTATCCACAAGTTTGCTATACCTCTCTACGTACACTAGATGGATAACAAATTTGATGTACCATAAAGCAGCTCTGTGACAGATGATTAATCTCAAATGATTATTGTTGCAGAAGAACCAAGCGACCAAAGCAAATTCTAATACATGTACAGAAAACAATTACAATATCTTTGATTATCTCTTTTTCTAGTTTCGGTGACGAATCTAAATATCGTACCGGTAAATCTGCTCATAACACAAGAGACTGAACCGATGACCTTCACAGCCAGCTACGAATCAAATCCTAAATTATGTGACATCGCGTGGTATAAGACAGCAGGCAAAAATGACGCGCTGGTTACGTCATCTCAGTTCACCGGGAGTACCACACAATCGGTACATGTCGGAATAGGCATCCGTTAAAAGCCAAATCAACGAATTGCAGAAACACCGAATTCCAAATTTTCTCATAGGGGTTTAAATTGATTTTTTTGCTATTCTATATTTTAGGTTGGAGGAAATATATATGTATCATCAATGATGAAGAATTCAGTTACGAGTAAAGATGCCGGATTTTACCACGTGATATGCGGAGCTGAGAAGGCTACAGCTTACATGAATTACACTATTCCAGTTGTAGTTAAGCCCCGTGCTATCTTAAAACACGGTGAGACCATAGTAAAGCGTGTTATTTTTTGGTATTCTCGAGGTTTCCCAAAAATCCATGAATTTAATGAATCCTTCCATAGCAATTTTTGTGGACATCTGCAATACTACTGGAGAGAGTGAATTATGATCAACAAGATATGCAATTTTCCAACTACCCTTTGTGTTTTAGATCCGTAACATCTTTTTTCAGAAGAAGGCCCTGTATTTCTGTCTAATTACTACTTATATGGAAATCAAGTTACCTTCTTTCGAAAACAGGATCTGCAAAGAAATTCATCCACTATAGTAATTGATGTTCCAGGATATCTGGAGATTGGACAATCTATCCAACTATCAATCTATATCTTACTCTTTGTTGGTAATATGATGATATATTCATATTTTGTAGGGATTAAGCGATTGAACCTGAGAGCGGTTATTTTCGATTTGTTTCTGTTTCCGAAAGTTGTCGAACCGATTCTGAACAGAATGCCAGCCTACACCGCCAACATGAAAAAACTCAAAAAGTCATCAAACATCGGTGGATGAAGCAGTAGCGCCACAAGATCTTCCCTCCATTCAATGTTGAACTTTTAATGATAATAAAGACAAACTGTTTCTATAGAAGATATGCACGTCAATCCACCATATTAGACGTAAACACAATAAGTAGGCCCACTCTGTCTATTGTAATATACAATACATTCGATGTCATCAAAGTTAAAATAAGCCATGAGTGGACGTGAATACAATATATCAGGCCATGCGATTGCAGATATTCTATTGGCCATTTTGTGGATGGCACTGTGGATTCCATTGTTGGGGAATATTTTCAAATTATTTCTGAACTATTTTTTTGAGTAATAAACATTGAAATGGTGTTGACTTGTTAATTTCCACTTTTATTCGATCTCTTTTTTGTATGATTTTACAGAATTTCCATGCTCACTCTAGCCTTAGATTTCACCAGTCTAAGTAACGGGTAGTCGTTGATGTAAGCAAACTTATGTGTGACTGGATTACATTTGTGTCATGATTTGAGGGAGAAAAATGTGCAGGAATATTTTGTGTACGTACACAGGTTACTTAAGAGAGAAACCGTCGATTTTTTTATGTGACAGGGATATTTTCTATGTATAAAAATGTAGATTGACCATACTACTTTCCAAAAATCATACACAGTACAAATCATAGGAATTTCTCAGGTGCCTCTAAAAAACCTACATACCTATACAAATCATAGAAATTTCTTGGGGGTGCCTCTGAAAAAAACCTACACACCTATACAAATCATATAAATTGCTTGGGGGTCTCTGAATATATTTAGACTGCTGGATTATGTCCTTGAAGATTAGCCGTGTATGCTCAATGCTATACCGCAATTATCCACCAACATTTGGACAATATAAATTTTGGTGGATAATGGAAAAGCAACATATATTATTGAGCTGTGCCTAGCTTTGTTATTGTGAATAAACACTACATGTACGTAGTCAATGCAACACTCCACGACACGCTACGTGGAAAATTGATTGCTCGATCTAGCATTAGTAATTTATTAATTATTTGTGGGTGGTAAATGTAGAATACTATAGAACTTGCAAATCGGAATCAGGCAACCTGTGGCGGATGGTGGTTACTGAATCTGTGGTGGATAATCGGACATTTCAACGTTCGGGAAATCCAGTTACCCTCGTGTGCCAATTAAGTCGCTCAATAAAATCCGGTTCAAGGAGCTCGATTTCCCGTATAAACCAGCACGCGAGTTTATAACTTATACAAAACACGTTGAAAAAAAATCTAAAGCATTTTTAAGAACAGTCATTTATATCTTATGTTATGTATCTAACCTTCGATTCTTCAAGAGAAAAAATGAAATAACTATCGAGGAAACGATCTTTTTTCAATCCAGCAACTTTAAATGAATAAAATATTTGCTAAGCGCCAAAACGCCGAATCCTCCTTTGATATTTGATTGGCTCGATGGTCACTATGGACATTTGTTTGTTTTTCTCTGGATACCCCATCCACTGCATCGAATTCAATAAAAAGCTCGCATCTGGTCAAATTGCGATGCGACGCGATTGATTGCGACTTAACTCTAAATGATTATTTTCACAGTTTAGCTAAATACTACCAAAATCCGACTTATGGCTCCGTGGTACAGGAATTAGCGCGTCCGCTTACGTGTGAGAGGTTTGCAGTTCGTACCCCACGTGGATACGTGCGTGGGGAAACACATTCAAAGGCCTCCTCCGTCCTGAAAATCTAACAGGGTAACACTGAGACGTTGAACTATACTATACTATACTATACTACACTACACTACACTACACTACACTA
>JAYMFW010129974.1:7379-20404 GCA_036785005.1 Tubulanus punctatus | reverse complement strand
CCTATTTATTTCTTCATCCATGTTTTGATTTTTTCACTAGTGATGTCTGTTTTCTGTGCATAACTCGATAATATATACATTCAATTCATTTTTGTAATAATGATGGGGCATAGTTTACCTGATATATTGTCTACTGGGAGCATAAAAAGTTTTATGTATGATATCAGCAACATTTTGATTGGGAAAAGCCGAAAAACTTAAACTGAGGGAATATTTATCTTCATTACAAGATCTGTCACAGGTACTGTCACAAGACTGGAATGCTGCTTTAGAGTCAGCGCTGACTGCAAATAGAAACGACTGAATATAAAATGTGACGAGCGAGAGGTTAGTGCTCACCATCACATAATGAACTAATCAATTCGAATTTGATGGATCTCTCCATCAATTCGCTAGAAGTTTAAGGCCATGTTTTTCATCACAGATGCAAGTGCTAGGCTCATACAAAATATAAAGATGTAAAAGATTGTCAAAAAATAATTGCTTTTTTAACTATTATCATTCTCAGATTATTTCGAAGTTCCTTTATTTGGATTGTATTGATAAGACATTGTCCATTTACAACAGCACATTTATGACTCGCACTGAAACCTGGTAAATGTGAAGCCCCATAGTGTATTATTCAACCTAAAACACTGTTTTATTCAAGCCTGAATTATGTAACAGTTATGTGAAAAAGGCATCTACTATTTGTCTGCCAGGCAAGTTACTACGGGATTTTGCAGATTTTCGAAATGACCAAGTTTCAGTTCCTGATTGGCTGGAAATGTGACCATGCCCACACCCTGATAATTCAATAAAACTTGTGAAAATGATTCCAGAATAGAAACAGAACTGAAATAAGGATCTTTTGGACGCCACCCATACGATATCATCATCATCAGAATAAAGACAGATTGAAACCAAAAGATATTCTTTGGCTGAAGTACTTCACGTCTTATCACTTCATATAACTCCTCATCACGCGGGTGGGCGCCTTTTGAAAAGCTAAGTAAATGTAATTCAGGCAGATATTTTCTGTTATGGGCAAAAATATCATATGCAGGTGCATATTTTCAAATTGTTAACCGATGTAAGGGTTTTATATTTCAATTTGCTGAAAGAGACCCGGGTGGATTTATAAAGTGATGAGAAACAAGGCATCTTTTTATCTTATCCTAATGAAGTCAGAAGACCAATTATTAAAACTTAGCATTTGAGTTTTGTTTATTTGATTGCTACTTTAGTCGGGAAAGAATTCTTCATTTGTCAATTTGATCAACGAATTCGTTCATCAAATTGACTTATGACCAAGTTAACTTACCATATAGCGGCATCATGCACATTTTGATATCATACGGTTCGCAAATCCGAACGTCTCCTGAAATAACATCAAGTGTTAGAGGATTATCTTACTCTTGCCCTCAATCATAGTCATAAGAAATGTTTTAATACGCTAGTATCCGTTTCTTTATGGTTTCATCAACACGGATTAATTTTCATCTACAAATGATATTATCTCCTTAGCATTAAAATGGCTCCACTAAAATTTTTGCTTTGTGTACATCGAGATTCACAAAATTACAGAAGTTAGATTAACATGAAGGAACATGTTTTGGATTTTTTCTTGTCAGTTTCTTCCTCGTGTCTAAGTTCTAAGTTCTAAATATTATGAAGATCCTCATCCGCCGTAGGAGCCCTGTATATGTTATAGCATAGTGTCAATGAGAAATATGATGTCGAAATGTCATGTAGTATCATTGAAAAATGCAATATATTCTTTGACAACATTCATTTTAAGAAATAAATACCGAAACTTCATCATAATTTGTTTTCAGTGAAAACTAATTAGTTGCTTCAAATTGATTGTTTGTTTCAAAAATGTATTACAAAAAACTTGAAGCAATGGACTTTTAATGGAAGATACTCTAGCAACTCGGTTCCAAAAGATGAAAGTCATACTGATATCCCGTAATTAGAGTTTTGGGTGGTATTAGGATATTTAAGTATACGTACTCTTGTATGACGAAGCGTAGAGTGGTTTACATTGACAAGCATCGACAACTAGATCAATTTCACATTCCATTCCACATTCTACCTGGGAATATCTACTTTCATAACGCAGTTTTTTATTCGCACAGTGACCGTATGGTTTAGGAAGATTCACTTTCTACAAAATATTAATGAGTTAGATATTCTTAGAACCTGATTTAAAGCATCCTATTTGGTACACTCCGCCGGCAGTGGTTTCATTTCTCCTTATATTATGAAATACTAACCACTTCGAACTTTCGTGCGATTATGACCGTTTACGGTAGGTGTCGTATAAGTGCAATATTCTCCTTACGTCGGAGTGCGCTGATTGGCTACAATATTCACAAGCGCCTGTCACAGCATTCTTTCAAATTGGTGCTGCCCATGAATGCATACCGTAACGCATTCTGATTGGTCGGATGCTTTATCATTATTGGATGCGTTCAGGGAAATCGCGGCAAAAGTAAGCAGCGGTTAGTTCGGTCGACACGATGTAGAGCCGAATGAAACTGCGAAGGAGCGTACCTACTAAGAAATCTCAGTTATAACCGCCGTGCAATAAGATAGAAATGTGAGGAAGAAAGAAGCGAATGAATTGTGAAAGAACGAGTCAAATATGATGATGCCGGGCTGTGGGATGTTGTAAGACTTTTTCGTCGGACTGAATTTATGGGAGGATATCGATTTTTCGACTTCAGAATAGATAAAATAACCCTAATAAACATATTAATTACCTTGTCAAATTGTATGGCTCCAATAGCGTAAGTACCAGGAGATAGGGCAGTACCGTATGCAGTAACCAAATCACCAGGTTCATATCTGGGGTGTAAGTATATTGATAGTCCCGCCTGTAAGTTACCATCCAATGTCTCTAGAAAATATATCACAAATGATAATGATACTAAAGGCATGAACCTTGCCTAACTCCAAAAATGGGACTATGAAACTATGCGAGTTAACCAAAGTCCAAGTTTAATCAGGGAATTGTTTTACGAGAATTTTTTTAGCATTGTATTAAAGATTAGTAATGCCCTGTTCAAGGTAAATCTCGCCAAATGTCAATCTGAATCAAAAGTCAATCTTTGAATGAATTCATCATCATTAGAATATCACATAGAAGATGTAAAGATGTTTCTCATCTTGGATGCAGCACTTGTCGAACACTGATAGTGAATTCATACCTGAGTATTCGAATTGTCTAAGGTCCCACAGTATACTCATGCCATTTTCAGCACCAGAAATAGTTTGAGAGAACGTTTTTACCAATATCACGATGATTGAATGTAGCACATTCGCCATATTTCGTCCATGATGTCCGATAATACTTTGTAGCATTACAACTTGGTGTATTCTTTGTGAAATCTTCTTCACCGACGATAAAACAACCGAGGATTATTTGACTGAAGTTTTTTCTGGCAGTTTTCTCTATGATATAAGTGTAATTCCACGGAAGACCTGTATAATCGGTATATTGTGTCATCATTTCGCTGTCATAACTTACATTTTTTAGGAATAGACGTCCGAACAAACCGAAATTACCAAATCCAAATAAGATGTAATTTATTAAGTCGGTTGCATTTGGGGGTATTCCAATTTCTGCAAAAGAATTCCAGTTTTTTTAACATCTCGGGCTTTTGTAACACGGCGCTAAATCGCTAAATTACAAAACCAGTATTTGAACAAAAATTATTTTCTAACTGAGATGAAAGGTCTATGTTATCCTCCAATCGAACTCACAACGAAAACACATTGATTAGACAATAAAAGTGAGACTTTAAATAATGATAAAGTTCACGGGTTCGGAGCCCAGGTTAGACCACGAAAGATGATCAAAAGTTCAATAAGAATAATTTTTCTTATACCTAGAGATAAAATGATGATTTAAAAAAAATGATATCATATGATTACTCTCGTCTCATAATCAGTTTGTAAAATTTACCTTGAAGAGCGGTGCTGTTTAAACGATTGGAATCACAGATTGTTATAGCTGGAAAATCTAAAGGATTGTTCGACTGAAAACAGAAGAAGCAGTTGAACGCCTAGTTCGATTTATGAAGAAACGGTGATTTCAGATTATAGGTCGTAAAGGCGCAGCTAATTAGGCACCTGGCCATGGAAATGAAATGAAATTCGTCATATCTCCACGACAGCTTGATTTACCTACCTTGATTGAAATAGAAGTGGTTGTTTTGTGTTTATTATAGACGTAAAGTAAATCCACTAATTCTTCGAAAAGATAAGCGAATAATCCCAAAACAATGAGGATCCAAAAAACTCGTCTCCAACAACTTTTAACAACAGCAATTCGTTTTAACCCATGACAAGTTGTATTAGTGGCGAATTCTACCTCATCTTCACCACAACATTTACAACAACATTGGTTTTTACGGATTCGTTTCTGAGATGAATTATTCCCGCCATCCATCGTCACTTCATCTAAATCACGTAGATAATAAAAGTCCTAAAAGGGAAAGCCGTATTGGATGGAATCATCTCAGCAAGATTATTGTACTTATTTAAAAACGATATACGCGCACAAACGCTATTTCCATCATGAAAAACGAAAAAAATCATATTCTGCATAAAGTCTATCAGGCCCTATCACACAATCTAAACACTAAACTCGTCCCAGAAGGTATATTTTTGTGATCAGTTAATGGACCACTAGCTCGAAATGTAGTGTAAATAATTTTTGTAGTTCGGTTACTGATTACAAACGTTTAACTAGTGACTACTAGTAACCATTAAAGAGTTGACTCATTAAAGAGTTTCTATCGTTCCTTAATTGTTCCTGATTGAACTATAAAAGATAGGCTTCCTGGGATTCTAGTGTTATTTATTGATACTTAGATCCATCAAATCGATGTTCTTCATAAATCAAAGTTATTCTGTTTCAAAGATATCTAGATCATCAGTTCATTACCGTAATGTTTTCTGTGAGAAACGAACCTTATTTCATCATAATTTCTATAATCTATTCATTCACGAATCAGTAACCTGATGGAACTGAAATTCATTGGACTAACATAACTCGTTTTAAGTATCTTTATTTCTCGTCAATAAAAGCACACTTATAACATTAAGATATTTTCACAAGTCACAAATTCCATGATGTTTAAGTATTTTCAAGTCCATTGTCATTATGTATTTAAAAATCGATGCTAGTTTCCGAATGTATTTTGTGTATTGTCAACAATACGGGACACAAATATAAAACACAAAAACACATTTTCAAAAGTATCCTACTGTTAAGATAACGAAAATGTAAGTCTACAAAAATTCAAAAAGAATGTCGCGTTTTCTATTTTTGTCATGACACCGCGTAGTCTGGTGCGCAGCCGCATGACGTATATCATAATTACCTGACAACAAATTTTAAAGATTTTATTGATGAATGATAAGCTTATTGTCTTACGCCATTTTAAACGTGACAATTCACTTTTAGTCCGGTCAGTTAGCGTCAAACGGAATTTTTTGTCTTCGAATTTCATGAAGCTTTGTATAAGTAATCAGGGCACCAACATATTTTTGGAAGGGGTGCCAAGCTAGCATTGTTGCATGCCGTTGTTATGAAAACGAAGACTGAATATCTCTCTGTACATAGCACTATATGCACTCAGAATGAAATACAAACAAGTTGTTACGATAGCTAAACAAAAAAAGCCAGGATTTTGAAAATTTGCAGTAACAATAACGATTTTATAAAAAAAATACCTATGAGGAGTAAAATGTATAAGTTCATAGGTCACCGAAGAATAACCTAAGATATGCGCTTTGTAAGTGACTTTTCATAGGTAACGCCAAAATGAAACCTTTCCGCATTTACAAATAAAGATTAATGTTAGATTTAACGTCTTAAAGTTATTTCGATTTCCATGGAGAAATACTAAATCATAGAAGATTATATCTTCAAGAAATCATTGACGATTATATACTTCAAGATTAAATATTCGAACAAAATGTCCGGACGAATGCGTTACTAATTAACCTATACAAACTATGAAATTGATTTGATAACAACTTCATCTAAAGCAAAAATAGATAAAGAGAACTAATATCAATCATATTATATAGAATCCACGTGAACTGCAATTCAATGGACACCGAAATATCTTCGGATTACTTACTTATAACTGATAACAACCGGTAGGCCTAATAAGATTACCAGTAAATGAAAACCTTGTGAGTTACATACTTACAGCTATCAGAGAATGAAGACTTACATCGTTTCTGTCGAAAAAGTGACGTCCGTGGTTTTATACGTAAATTTACAGCGATACAAAGTTTCCTGTATACGGAACTGTCGTGCGCTTGCAGAATGACAACTACGATTAAAAAGGACTTAGTTTCTAGATGCACTTTTTGTTCAGTGAGACCTTAGAACACCGACAATCAAAGGTGGCAAAATCAAGCGTAACATTTTGTGTAGTAATAGAATTACATCCATCTCAGACCAGTAAACTGTTCCACGATTAATTACGCGGTTTTAATTGAAAATTCTTTGATACGAAAGATCGGCGACACACAGATGGAAAACGTCCGACACACGCTAGTAGAGCGAGCCCAGCTTATTGCATGCAGTTTCTTTTATAAAAGCATGAACATCAAAACTACCATTTAAAACCTATTCAGATATAATATGAAAGCTGATATTATTATGCAACTAGAATTATGATATATTTTCCAGACCCTTTACCGTGTCACATAAGAAAATTATCACTATACATGAATTTCTAGTGCCTGATGTACCAGCAATGTGGTGCTGGTTGGTAAATGATAAATCAATATGAATTGAAAATCAAAGATATTTTGTAGAAACTCAGACATGTGGTCTTCGAATGGTTAAAAAACAAATGAAATCTGAGGTGACCATTCAGGTAAACGAGAGACATGTGTGACTCAGAATTTAAAGGAGGATTTATATGTAAATATCAAAGCTGTACCGGGAATTCGACCTAAAACCTAAAGATCGATATCTTATTTCTCACATAATTACGTCACTAGGAGTGTGAGATGGACGCTGCGGAAATATTCGTCCCCACCTCTTAAGTCGATTAGCACGCGTTTGATGTGATTCGGTCTCATTATGATCATTTGGCTGCTGGCGGTAGAATCATAAGCAATTGCCCAATGTAAATAAAATCAATTTTACTCGATTTGATTTACTCGATAATATAATATTTTGCATTAAAAAACTGCACTATTTCTTAATTAGTGGAGTTCGAAACATTCGGTCTCATTCGTGTAAAACTGTAGTAAAATCGATGAATTCGTAAGTAAAATGTCAAATTATGGGAGATTTTCTGTGACTCGTTTCAGATTTCTCCTTCACTCGGCAGAGCCTCGTGAAGGAGAATAACCCTCACTCGTCAACAGAATATCTAGTTCCCAGCTACCACTCGTGGTAGATTCTATATTTCTTGGATTTTCCATTATTGAGTATTTCTTACATATTCAGGCTGGTACTTTCCTACTATTTCATTCAAACATGTGAGTTTCTTCCATTTTCAGTCATCTGTAATTTCCTGTTGATGAAGCTGAAGATACGCGAACAAACCGTAAATATTATTGTACGATATTAGAAAGTTATAACAATACTTTATATCAATGATTCTCATGTGTGCTGCGCATTGAACAATTGAACCATTAGATATTGGAGAGTTATTAATTGAATTGATTCCAACAAAGCTAATACGCTCCCTCCGCAGCGTTTTATTCGTCGACTGAATCGCACATTAGGGCTTTTTTTTAATTAGTTGGATTACGGATCCGCCGCCGAGAATTTACGATTTTTCACGTAAAAAAAAAATTTATTTTTTTTTTATATCCGCCGCCTCCCGACTTTTTCAAAAGATTTTTAAATTAAAAAAATCTTTTTATTTTTTTCCAACCGCCCCCGACTTTTTCAAAAGATTTTTAAATAAAAATTTTGGTTTTCCAACCGCCACTCTCATTATAACAGCATCACCCCCAAAACAAATCTGGTTCCCGACGTTTTAGGACGCACGTAACGCCGGAAACTATTCTCAATATATTCAAAATGGTGGACAGCGCGCTTTGTATTGGTAGTGACACCGTCTCTGTCATGATAAGGTACCATTTTGACCAATTTTTTTAAATTTGGTAACTTCCCTCCCCCAGGAAACTGCACGGCAAGAAAACACAATTTCAAGAAAAAAATTTTTTTTTAAAATCCCCCCGCCCCATTATAAAGGAGCACTAAAGTCCGTAATCCAACTAATTAAAAAAAAGGCCTTACCCCCCTCCATGAGCTACAATGGCTCATAAGTGACCAAAACTTTCTGAAACTGAATCATAAAATCATCGTCTAAACCACAGACTCAATCTTAATATTAGGAATATCACAGGACGTACGGAGCCCCGGAGGGGACATAATGAAAAAATATAATCATTTCGTTCGAAAGAAATAACTATTTCGTTCGTACGAAATATTTTTCGTTGGAATGAACGAAATTTTGATAACTGATGCATCTATGTGGGAGTCTGCGTTTGTTTAACGGATACTGAAATGTTATCAATATTTCATCGTTTCGGCGTTGGATTCGACATATTGTCTTGATGTAATTCACTAAACCTATCGATTTCAAGGCATCCATGGCATAATGTTCATCAATTATAGAATTAATAACTTTCCAACATGTAAATGGTTCATTGTTCAATGCGCAGCACGCCTGGGAATAATTGATATAAAGTATTGTTCTAACTTTCTTATATCGTACAATAATATTTACGGTTTGTGCGTATCTTCTACTTCATCAATATATTTAAACGTGTTGAATTGATTCCACCAAAGCTATATCAGTGGGGGGTTTTCGATTGAATCGGACATTACCCTCCACGAGATAATGGCTGCCAGAAGAACGAAGACGTATACAGAAGCCTCATTATTACTGGTGTTAATCATCTTCACAGGTAAATGTTTATCGAGAAAATATTCAGAATTCCGGAATGGATTTCATATCTATGATGTTATTTTTGAATCTACAGAAATATGGAGTTGTGACTCTTATTGGACGAATTACTCTATAAGTTTAGGTAATTATGCCTCAGTGACAAACGGCTTAACGGGCTCGTTCAATAAATGTCGGTTACAGGTTGTGCAAGACGTTCACTTTAGAGAGGACGGAATAATCAAATCTTGGGATTATTACCGATTCTCAAATTCGACTACCAAAGTGTATTTTAGTGTTTGGCGTAGAAATGGAACTGAGTACAGCCATATAGGTAGTAATTTAGTACCAACTGGACCAGTTGGCGACGTGCATTATGAAGTTCCAGTGGCTGAAAGGATCCAATTTAAAGAAGGGGATTTATTGGGTCTGCACTGCGATTACGGAGTAAGGATTCCCCAAGATGCACACACATTCCTTTTAGCTGGATCGTCATCTAATTCGAGTTTACATCATCATCCCACCCTGAAAGAAAAATTTGATTATAGATATAGCTCAGTCGGCGGCTTGACGTATCCAAATGGCGTTTCAACTTTCGTTTCATTTACAAAATTCCGAAGCTATGCAGTCCGTGCTAATTTCCAAGGTAAGGCATTTTTCAGTGAAAAGTTAAAATTACACCATTGATATTATTGATCGATGAACGTAAATAATTTTATCAACAAATCCTACCAGAAGAAAATGATTTTGAGTGTTCGAGGTTTTGCAGCAGGGAGACGAGGGTGACTTGGGATGAGTCGCTTTCGGACGCTTACCGTGAAAGTTAGTTCAGCATCAGTTATACCCAATACTAAAATTTAAGTTATTCAACCTTATATATCAAGGCCTGTAAAAAGTCCCTGAAAAAAACGTATTGAAATTCATATGCAATTCCAGACATAGTGAAAGTCTTGATGAAATGTTTCACGTTTATCGACGGACTTCATTCACTACTGGGCGGGTGCGTGGAAACTCGGACGGTCAACGTAGTGTGGACCGCATTAATTTGGGAATCTTTGTATGCAATAACCCAGTCGGACGGTAGTGGTCTGAGCTTGAAGTAATAATTATCAATGATTAATTCAAGGATTGAGCTTCGAGGAAATTTGCCTCTAGCCATTGTCGCATATTTTGGTGCAAACTCCTAGCTTAAGTGCTATCGGACCGATAGTTGGTGGAGTTTCGGGGACCGGTCCGCTAGTGACTATCGTGGTTTCCATGCGCCCTCCCATCGTACACTGATTACCAACAAATTGAATCGTTCGCACAACTCATAAGCCGATAAACCTCTGAATTGCCAACATTGGACACAAAAGAAGAGATATTACATAAGTATTCGTGAAATATTCTAAGCACTTTTCGCGATCTTCTCGCAAAATAAGAACGGACGTATACAGTGATAAACAGGTAAATACAATTTTTAAAATATTTTTTCCACCATCTGAAATGACTGAAAATCATTAATAAATGTAATTTTGTTTTTATATACCGCCGCTGCGTAGGCCAACTTAGAAACGTTTTGGGGATATTAAAGATTTTTTATGTGCTGTTGAGATATTGGATGCATTGGTACAGTACTTTTTAAAATATCCGTCTCCATTGATAGATTCTATCAGTGTCAGTCTGTAAATGAAAATCATCAAATCTCATTTTTTCCAATTGCTCGTTCAGATTTTTAGATTTAGAAACATTGCATATGCTGGAATTTCTATTTCTAATTTTTTTCCCCACACATTTAATGATTGGTTTATTTTTTCAAAAAACATGTTAAGAACATTTTTACCTTCACCCGTCCTATTTTGTTGTTGAAAATCCGTGGTAACTAAAAATCTAAAAGGCCTAAAAAGCACGAAAGGGCACACAAGCACAAGTCACAAGTCACGTCCCCGTGGCCCGTGCCTTATACTAGGAGTTCTTCCCAATGAAAAAGTGAAAATAAATCTTAGCAAGTGGATTACGCAAAATGTCGCATCACGTGGACTCGACACGTGGCGTCGAGACATATCACCGAAAGGTTCGATCATTTATGAAAACATAAAATTCAACTGCCCCAGTCATATCTGCATTCTGAACAAGGAAGGGGACAGATTAAGTGTTGAATTCAGGTGCTGAGAGTTCATCATTAAAAGTTCAACTTTTATTTATCAGTGATTTGAACGGATTGGACATTTGAATTTTTAATTACATGTATTGGTTCTTCACATTTTCAATTTTATCAACTTTTTGAATGAATCTTAAATCTGTAAAACTGAGCACTGGTGTATTAGTTCACCAACCGCAATAGCCGACTAATCACCTGGTGTGCCTCGACCAAGGATGGAAAGTCATGAGGTCAGTAACATTATTTTACAATCAGTTTGCGCTGTTGCGATATTTAAAAACTTAATATGTCAATAGAAATGTACTTCAAAATTATGTAATGTAATCCAATTTATAGATGACTTTCTTCTAAGGGACAAAATGTCATGTGAAAGTTCCTAGACGTCAAAGCATCATCTGTGACATCATGGTTTGATGAAACGGAGATAATCAAATCCACCACGAATGGTATTTATGAAATTCAAAGAAGCATAAAATAGTACAAATTATGGAGAGAAATATCAAAATTACATTTTTGTTGAAAAGAAATTAATATTTTACAGGTTTACAATAATGTACACAATCACAATACGTTAAATCCGCTAAGCTGAGTCATACTTCGTCAAGGTCGGATAAATGAAGCAAATTTTGATCGAGAATCGAACGCACATTCACAGCCTGTTCGAATAGTCTGTTGATAAATTTGCCAATCGTCGAATTCCATCACTATCGAATTGCCAAATTTATCGGAATATCTACAACTTCCTCCTTGTGTTGTTCGCCGACGAATCATCCTCAGTTTCATATATTTTTGACTACATCGTCCGTGTTCTGAAATTAGAAACTGGTATTTAATTTTCATTAATTAGACGTACAAACTACTCATTTCAAGTAAGATTTCCTCGTGTGTTATCTGTATCTCGAGAACAAAGTGGATTTGTTTTTCAAAAAAGACGTTGACGACCTTGAAATGGAAACTACACGGCCGTTGACAGCACTCAAGGAAATTAAAAGATGCTCCAATTAGAATACCATCGCTTTGAAGCTAGTATCGATCGTTAAAGTATTGGTGCCATTATACAGACCTGTAAAATCCGGGCCGACAAAACAACCAGAATACGTAGGATGACAAATAACTTCATTGATAACTCTTGGTATTCTATTGTCTGGTAATATGGTAGTTGCAGCACACCAATCACACATTTTCATATATCCGTCATGAGTTTTTGAGCCTCTGTTTTGACAGTACTCTATTTTTGTTTTTGACCCTGAAATGACATTTTGTAAAGTGTGAAATACGCAATAGGGCATCGTTTTTGGGAACTGTCTAATACAAAATTTATAAATTCTATGCATATGAAAAATAATTTCAAATAAGCATTTTTTGCTACGATTTCTAGAATTCTTACTGGATTCAAAGTTGGTTGAATGACATATACACTATGATTGAAACTAGCATTGAAATTATTCAATATTTGGTGATTTGCAAAAATCTTCCTCATTCAATGGCATATTTAGCGCCTACGGGTATAAGCAACACGAATCCGAACTACTATAAATGTCGGGCGAACGAACAGCAAGTTTTGGTTAAGTTGGCAGAGGATACCATATTGGACTGACACCGCACGAACGCTTATATCCAAAAAGTCTGCGACCCGGTGAAATTTACTTTCGTATCATTGTATAAATTTACTCAGAATGACACGAAGAAAATTCTACATTTGAAATTATGTCCCACAATTAATCACAGAACAAATTCCATTCAAAATTACCCTCCGACAGTAATCACCAAACAATGATTGTCAACATGAAACCAGCACGATTCGGCGTTATAAATCATATATGATCATATTTATCCTGGCCATGTACAAACTATGCTGGCCCACATTACGGTTGACGATGCACATATTACCTATTTTTCGTTTGTTTTTGTTTTGCCGCGTGGCCCAAGAAAGTAGCATCAGAGATGCTGAATGACTATTG
>JAYMFW010128863.1:0-20413 GCA_036785005.1 Tubulanus punctatus | reverse complement strand
AGTGTAAGAATTTTATTGATTTTTGTTGGGCAAAAGTTTATTGAGTGTAGCGATGTATAACAAAGCGCCGTACATGGTGTATTAACAAAAATATCGGCGAAAAGCAGAAACGAGAGCATGTTTGACAGACAGTAGTTCTGGGTATTGCGCATTGATAAACACACTAATGTCAGATCCAAGTCGGAGGACGGAAGTACCGCTTCACTTCAGCGAGAATCAGATTATGGCTATACTCAGATGTACACGTCTTCAGAGCATGGTATAGCAAGTACAGTATATGTTTCTGTGTACCCCTTTGATAAATGTGCAGGAGCACCCTACCTGAAACCAAGTATAGTGTCGATAAATACACGCAGTAGGGGTATATGGAACTGGGTATAGTGTCAATGGATACACCTCATATATGTTTCATCAATGCTGGAAACTTCATTAATTCATCTGAAAATGTATATTTTCAGTATCTTTCAAATTGTGTTGTTGGAGCTTCAGCCGAAGAGGGGGAGGAGGAAGAAGAAGATGCTAAATCTATCGATAGCGGAATCATTCCTCCTCCTAAGGAAGGTTGTTATGAAATTATAGCCACATTAAAAGACAAAGATGCCCCGAAACCTGACTTTGTAAAGGAGATTATAAATGTAAGTTTCTTTTTAACGCTTGAAGCTTGAAGAAGGCAGATAACATAGCAAAATCTCACAAATTAATTTTGC
This sequence comes from Tubulanus punctatus, assembly GCA_036785005.1. Taxonomy (NCBI): domain Eukaryota; kingdom Metazoa; phylum Nemertea; class Palaeonemertea; order Tubulaniformes; family Tubulanidae; genus Tubulanus; species Tubulanus punctatus. The sequence goes on along the minus strand of JAYMFW010128863.1, from coordinate 19,706 downwards.
CTTATTTCTTTCTTCATTAGTATCAATCCAAGGAACAGTTGTATGAACATCTTTTTGAGTGTGATGTTATTGTTTATGACATCACAGAAGATCCAGATCAAATTGATGAAGCAACATGGGCAGTGTCTCGTAAGTAATACTAATAGATCTCAGAATGAATATCTAAAAGTTCTCTTGTTATCACAGTCGCCCGGGTATTTCATTTCAGAACTACATTCCGACTTAGACAAAATCGACAGTCAAAAAATGTTCATCCTCATTTCAACAGTTCTCACTTGGGCGAGAAGCAAACCCTTGGATCCTGTAAGTTTCTAATTGATGCTTTAATTTTCATCATGATTGTATCATCAGAAGCTTATCATTGGAATTTGTTACCTATTGCAGGATGATCCAGAGATTCCATTTACTGAGGATGATTATAGAAGAAGGAAGGCTCACCCAAATTTCAAAGACCATATCAGTGCTGAAAAAACTGTTATTAAACTTGGCAAAACAGTAAGTATTCATAGGGTCTGTAGACCTATACCAAGTTTGACACTTGAACTTTATTATTTTTAATATGTGTTACTGCTTAAAATGAAAAAAACTTGACAACATGAATTTGCATCCCTTATAGAATAAAGCTAAGATGGTCACATATGTTGTTGCATCAGGTTTGACGTATGGTGCTGGAGAAAATATATTTCACTACATGTTTAAGGTAAGATGATACTATAAAAATTTTAATTACCAGGAAAACAGGTTTGATAAAGGTTTTATGATAATTTCAGGCGGCCTGGCACAACACTCCAGAACTTTTATGTTTTGGAAATGGGCAGAATGTTATTCCAACCTTGCACATTAAAGATCTTGGAGGGTATGTTTGATCACTAGTTAAAATCAGTTAACTAAGTTTTAAATTTTGAGTACTAAGTCAAATTATTTTAATTTTTTTGTTGCAGGGTTATCCAAAACATTGCTGACAGTCGTCCAAAAGTTAGATATATTGTTGCTGTTGATGATTCACAAAATACACTCGAGGAAATTGTCAAGGTATATTTTTGAAAGTTTGTTGTTTACCGGTATTTCATTCACTGAACATCTTTGGAATTCGGATATTTGAATCTAAAACTGGATTTTTTCTTCAGAGTGTCAGTCAGAATCTTGGAACTGGTAAAATAAAGATCATTACTCAAGAAGAGGCTTTGTTGAATAAAGACATTAAGGTAAATACTGGTCAGTTAATATGCTTTTAAAGAAAAATTCTGATTGCTGTAATATAAAATTTTGTTCTCTTATTTCTTTTCAAAGCAATCAGATTTTGATATGTTGTTGGCTGATTTGCGAATGGATGCAGTATATGTGAAAGAGAACATGAGAATACATTGGGTAGCAGAAACAGGAATTGTTGAGAATATACAGAATATTGTCAAAGAATACCGCGAAACAAGGAAACTTCTTCCAGTGCGAGCAGCAATACTAGGACCTCCGGCATCTGGAAAATCAACTGTTGTTAAAGCTCTATGTGATCATTATAAACTTCATCATATCAAAATCAAGGATGTGATAGATGAAGCATTGGAACTACTCGTAAGTATGAATTAGCATTATAGAATTTTTCAAGTGTTTTTAATCATACAGTTTATCTACTGGTAGGTTACTTTGAAATCACTTGATGATTCTGTTTCTAGGAAAAAAGTGCTGCAAGAGCTGAAGCAGAGGAGGAAGAGGATGATGATGGAAAAGCTGCTGAAGATCAAGAACTTCTTGAACAAATCAATGAAAGCAAAGAACAAAATGGAGGACGAATTGAAGATCAGTTTATCATTAGATTTTTCAAAGAAAAACTTCACTCAATGCCATGTCAAAACCAAGGGTTCATCTTGGATGGATTCCCTAAAACTCTTGAACATGCAAAGGAATTGTTTGCAGGTAGTGGCATACGTATTTTGAATGATGTTATGAAGCATTGTAAAGCTGACAGGAAAATAAGTCTTTAATATTTTTCTAAATATTTCAGCTGAAGATGAAGAAGAAGCTGAAGAATCTGCATCTGCTAATTTCGATAAAGCAATAATGCCAGAAAATGTATTTGTATTGGATGCAAATGATGAATTCCTGAAAAATCGTGTAATGAACCTACCAGAGTCTGTAGTTGCCGGCACTCACAACACTGAAGATGGACTTGTTCGTCGATTATCTGATTATAGAGCTGCTAATACTGAAGATGAAACTGTTCTGAATTACTTTGATGAGTTAGAGATTCATCCAGACCACATAGGTTAGTGTTACACTTCTTCTAGGTCGATACCATTCTCTATAACATTTTTTACTTGTAGGTATACTAATTTACTAATGTGATGTATATTTTACAGACGTCATGAAAGACACTTCAGATATGATGCAGGATACTATTGAGAGAATGAAAAAAATAATGGGAGAGCCAAGAAACTATGGTGCGATTATCTTTCCTTTTGATTTAAGATCTTTAAGCCAATACCAAAGTTATACAGACAAAAATGATTACGTTATTTTTCATGTTTTAGGTCCTACACTTGAAGAACAAGAAGAAATGCGCCGTCAAGAGGAAGAAGCTCAACTAAAGAGAGAAGCTGATGAAAAGGCTGAAAAGGAGAGACAAGAAGCAGAGGAAGCGTCCGAAAGGAAATATCGACAGGAGGAATGGGTTAGTATGATTTCTATTTAATGTCTATTGAAAATCATTATCAATTTTCGAGCTTTCAATTATCTTGAATAATGTCTCTATAGGGAGCACGTTTAGAACAAGTAAAACACGAAGAATACGAACTACTAGAGACACAATCTATACCATTAAGAAATTATCTGATGAAACATGTCATGCCAACATTGACTAAAGGATTAATTGATTGTTGCAAAGTACGCCCTGATGATGCTATTGATTATTTGGTAAGTCCATCACCTTCTGGTGCCTTGATATCTATCTGATCATTATACTTATAGATAAATGTATATATATTGTCATAATATTCTTTATTTTTTAGGCGGAATATCTATTTCAACATAACCCTCAAGTAGATTGATTAATCTATCCTGCTGCAGAATTTTCTTATTCCAATTTCATCATTTTAATCCGTCCATTTGAAATTCCTTAATCTTAAAAATGTTATTCCTTATTTAAAGCTATGTGGTGAGCTGTGATAATTATTTTTTGACTCATTATGTAAATAAATAAAACTTGATCTATCAGGTAATTTCTGTCATTGTTATCTTTGTGATTATACTCTCTGAGGAGCGTGCTGCTTTAATGGAACAGTTTTATATAGGGGACACCTAATAAGTGTTATGCGGGACTAGTTCTACCCGACACATCATTTAACACTAGCCGGTGCTGCCACACAGAGGTGGAATCCTCGATATTACGTCATTTACTTCCGCCTTCAGCGTTACAAAAAATAACTTCAATTTTCGCCACGTAAAGGTAAGTAATGATACGTTTAGATCACCATTGATTTATGAAGATATAGATAAGACTTTCGTACAAATGTAATGAAACACTTTTCTGTGAATAAATATGTGTTTCAATGTACAAATTTCGGCACCGATTCTTCGTTATGACACTTCATTTTTGGGGAAACCCCTCCAATTTCCAAGGCCTCAGTTCTTCAGTCAATAAAATATGATGCGTAATTCGAACCACCCTTTTTACCAAATGTTTCATCGAAAAAAGTGCAGGTCTTTGTTATATTTTACTTTTAAATAAAGTGATTGAGAGTTGTGGAAATAGAATTAATTTATATTTATCTAAATGATAAGGTGAAAAACCAAGTTTTCTTTCTCAAGAAGGAAGAAGACCATCGTCGACCTGTCCTGAGGTTTGACTGATATGACTCATGACTGCTGCTGATTAGGATAATAAAATGGCAGATACAGAAAGTACAACTAGCGTTCCATTAGCATTTCCGGATGATGAAGTTCTTGTCCGTCCAGGTCAACGTGGACTTACCTACAGAGGCACTAATAATGTTCAAACTGATGATAATCGCTTGGCCGCGGTAAGTTGATTATTATTCATGATGGTATTGTTGTATTAGAATTTTATTTACTTAATTTCATATATGAGACATTATCACTGACAGCATATGAGCTTTCATTTCATTATTGAATCTCCGGTAGCCTTGAAACCAGGCTCTTCATTTGAGTTTAGCTTTTCTACTTAGTACCGGTAAGCTGATTGAGCCTAAAAGTTTGTTGTTCAGGTTAAACTTTTTCTGTCATTGAATTATACAACTTTGATAAAAGGGTGATAGAAAATAAATTTTTGAGGTATTTCTTGCCAATGGCTATGATATAATTTGAATAGTTATTGATTTTGGGGCGTTGTACTAGAAGAAGACCTGGCCGGTCAGAAAGGAAAAAAGGGCATCAATGGGGATTACCATCGAAACATCAATGTGAAAGAGTGCAGGCATAATGTATAGGCCTATAAAGGGGGTTTGCGGTCCTCAAAGAAATTGTGAAAATTTTAAAGTTCCTGAAACTCATATTAATATTTTTTGTCACCAATGACAGGATGAATGTGAAGGTAGGAGTCCAGACTCCATGTTCCAATTCAAATTTGCCCAATGTTTTTATCTTTGTTTCTACCACTGTGAAATCTATTGTGTTAAAAAAGTATTCAGAAAGGAGCTGATTGACGACATTTTTAGAATTATTTTTCAAATTGAAAAAAAAACATAATTAATTTACTTATTTTACAATTAGAAAACTATGTTTGAATTATGATGATACATTAGTGCTGAGTTAATGTATTGTGTTTCACGAAAAACGTTTTGTGAAATGATCTCATGATTGAAATTCTGTTCACAATCATCAATAGTCACGAGTCAGCAGCAGCAGCAGCAGCAGCAGCAGCAGCAGCAGCAGCATAGTTTATCATTAATTATCATCAATGTGAACAGTAGATGTCGTCTGTGGAGCTGACTCATATCACAATCATGGCCGCTCACAAGAGCTACAGAACGACCTGGCCGACTATTGATGGCAAATATTGTTATAAAATTGCGTTCATTGTATGTTTGATAATTGATTTTAATTAACAACGGTTCTCAATTGATATTGTGTTTTGTTTTTGTTGTTTATTAGTTTTTTATTTGACGCTAGTTTTTATTGTGTGGCTAAGCAAATGATTAATTTTGGTTGTCAATGTAAACTGAAATGACAGAATGTGCTATATATGTGCTAGTGTATTTTAATTCTAATCAAATCTCATTTGAAATTGGTATCTCTTGTGAAAATCATCTTCATGTACATGAAGGATTTACATAGATAAATTACTGGTTTAGATTTTCTTTTCATTTACGTCTATTAATATCAATTTAATGAAATTGGTTTCAGTTATGTAAAACCTATTCAGTGATCTGTTGTTAATTAAAATCAATTATTTTACCAAACAGACCGACTGTGACAACGGCAATAGCTCAAATAATTCATCAGACGGATTTACAAACCGAAGGAGTTTAACTCGTCTTGGACAACGAAATCTCGATTACGAGGAATATGCGAATTTATTAAGTGATACAGACTTTGTCGAGCACACTCGTACTGAGGATGAATCTGAGATACAAGATACAGGAGTTTTGGTGTTTGAATTGGTAATTGCTGACACTAATAATTGATTAGCATTTATTCACAGTTGATTTGATTGATTTATGTTGTACACCTGTATAGTGCTGTTATAATGAGTTTAAAATCGATTGAGCTGTATTTTACTAAAATGTTGTTCAAGCAAGATTCAATTGTTTATCAAACTTACATTTGGTTGATGTTACTTTGATGCAGTTTTCTTCAATGTTAGATCCATTAAAAACACTTGCTCAAGATTTTTCATTGATTCCAAAGTAGAAATGAATATGTTGATAGCATACAGTGTGTTAACAGAATATCACAGCTGTTGACATGGTATAGAATATGTCATAATAGTAACTGAGTCCATAACTTGTACGATGGCTCAATGTTTGGACCAGAAATCACCGACTAACAGCCCCATGGATCAGCGCCGGGCTGAAAAACTCAATTTACTGATGAAGAAAGTGGTAAACTCATTGAATTATACGGTATATAGAGGTTTATATTATGGACAGTGTATGGTTGTCATCAAATTAGTTAGATGTCGTATTGCATTTATTGATTTCTCGTACGGATCTGATTTGCTTTTCGTGTATCAAAGATTGAGGCAAAATATTTCCTATGTTTTGAGTAGTTTTCTAATGGTTTATTTTGTGATGGTGAAAAGATGTATTGATTCCGATATTGTAGTGATATTCTAGATTAATTAATGACATCGTGAACATTACCCATACAGTGTGTTGATGGCACTCATCTGCTTAACTCAAGTTGAGTGGTTTGAAGTTGAACCAATAGCTCTATGCTGTCAGTTCGATGATATTTGAATATTGATGAGTTCGGGAGCCATACCTATACTCTAATGCTTCTATCTATCTACATGCATTCAGTTTCGCTACTTATCTTGTCTATTGCTTCTATCGCACTTCTGTTGATGACAGGTATTTTCTATCAATCTTTTTAGTCTGACCGTGCTGGGAGGCAAAATGACCAAGGAAGCGTCACCGAATCGGAAGAAGAGGAGGAAGAAACATTACTTTACGGTGCCAAACATGTCATCATGTTATTTGTCCCAGTTACCCTGTGCATGTTGGTTGTTATAGCAACAATCAGTTCGGTTGCATTCTACACAACAAGGACCGTTTATTTGTAAGTTAATACCATACATGGCAATTATGCGTGTTGGTTAGTGATAAGAAGTGATCATCGGTAAGCCGTGTGTTCACTGATAATCTAGTTACTGCTGCTTTCATTTGTGAATGCTCATAATCACAGGCTGTAAGGTATCACAAATCTTGTTACCTGGTGGCTATTTACTCTGAACATAGCAAAAATTTGATACCTGATATAATGGACAAATCTGAAGTTCTCAGTTTTTACAAAATGAGCAACATGCCAGTTCTAGAAAATTTTAAACTCATTTTATTGTCCCAAAGTTACTTGAGTGTCATTGTTTTTTATTAGGGTTTATACTCCATTCCATGAGGATACGCCGGAAATTGGAACCAAAGTGTGGCAATCTATAGTGAATGCACTGATATTAATGGGAGTCATTGTTGTGATGACAATATTTTTGATAATTTTATACAAATACAAATGTTACAAGGTAAGTAAAGTATTGATAATTCCTTAAAATCATGAAATGAATTGTGATTTTTATACATGACATATCCATTATTTGTCAAAAATATCCATAGTGAATTTACGATACTTGATTATTTGTTGCAGTTCATTCATGGCTGGCTGATCGTTTCTTCTCTTTTACTACTCTTCCTTTTCTCCTACATTTATCTCGGGTAAGAAAGAGTGTACTCATTTTTTCATGAATCTGAACATTAATCAGATTCTTCAATCTTTAAAATTTCCATCAATTGAAATTTCAGGGAAGTGTTGCGTACGTTTAACGTACCCATGGATTACATAACACTGGTGATTATAATATGGAATTTTGGAGTGGTGGGAATGATATGTATCCATTGGAAAGGTCCACTACTTCTTCAACAGGCTTATCTCCTATTGGTCAGTGCTCTTATGGCACTGATATTCATCAAATATTTGCCAGATTGGACAACTTGGATGGTGCTTGGTGTTATCTGTATTTGGGGTAAGTAGCATTGACACTTAACACTGAACTTAAATTAATTGGAAAATTGTATCATAAAGTAGTAAATTAATATACATTTATCTTAAGTGTGAGAATTATTTAACCATTGCATTGATTGTCATAAATAGTTTAACGTTAAAAACTGTGGTCCGTGGCCATTGTCAGTCACATTTTGGCTTTAGAGACACCTATGTGCTAGTGTCATCTAGTAGTTACTACATTAACTATTTCCTGATAATAATAGGGTTTCGCATTAGAGAAAATTCAGCATTTCTTATCTTTCTACCTCCAAATGTTTCCAACAGGCATAAAAGTCCACTTTGAAAATTGGATCCAAAGCTGCAAAAGGGTTAATATATTGGAAAATGTCAAATAGCTTTTTGATACCACATACAATCTCATCTGCAAAATGTATCTATGAATAAATGAATTTAAACTGCGCTTTTAAATAGGAATTTTGTACATTTTCTTCTTACTTGATGTTTTGTAGATTTAGTGGCAGTGCTTTGTCCCAGAGGACCACTCAGGATGCTTGTAGAGCTTGCTCAAGAACGAAATGAACCAATATTTCCAGCACTTATATATTCGTGTAAGTTTATCCTCTATGAACCATTAGACGAGGACATTATTGTAATTTTTGTCGATATTTATGTGTATTTTGTATTTTCAGCAACTGTAATGTATTCTGTGGTTACCATGGCAGATGGGGAAGACTCAGAAAATGGCAAGTCCAAAAAGAAAAAGAAGAAGAAGAAAAAAAGAGGAGAAAATGGACCAGGTAGAAATAATTATAGTTTTTCCTTGTCTGTGGAAAGCTCAATTCAGTTGTGTAAAAAGAGCAGTCTCAAAATATCAATTGTTCATTCTGAACGAACAACCCTCTAAATCTTTCCAACTCCCTCCCTTCTTAAAAAATGAGATTCATCATTTAAAGGGTGACTGATGTAAGAAGTATAGAGTCAGGATAATTTCAATTTCAATAGGCAGGCGTCACATCATTAGATTGTTTCTCTAAGATATGAAAAATTGTTAATCAGTTTGCAGGTTGTACTAGTTCCAGTTTAACATGAAATAGTTAGGACCAGTAGTAGGCCCTGAACTCAATTTGTCAACCATTAGGTTGAGTACCAGCCAATCTATGGATGGAGACTTGAAATTTTTTACTATTTCCATTAAATTTTGGCCATTTATTTTTGACTTAGGGGAATTTTCATTATTTTGACTATGCCACCAAATTTTGAGGCCACTCTCTTAATCTAATATAAAATGTTCTTTTGAGATATTCGAGATTTATATTTGAGAACCATTTAATTTAACTATTCTATGCAAATAATTTCATGATCTTCCAAAAAAACAATTTTTACAAAGTTTATGACTTTGCACATCAAAAATATATTTTGTTAATAAACTGATATTCCGACAAATGGATTCACTTTTTGCTTCTAAACCATTTCTTGGAATTTTGATATGTTTTTATTATTTTTGTTGATGAAGCTGCAATGCCTGAAGGTGCGACAGCAGACCCAGAAGATGGAGCAGATGATGGAGGTTTTGGAGAGTATAACGAGTCATCCAGAGAGAGACGTGAATTATCCGGTAGTAGCATTGATTCAACGCAAGGACGTACAGCGATTGCGGCTCTCACTGAACCTGATGAAAGAGAAGTAGAACGAGAGCAGGTATCAACTGGTAATTCTTCACAGAGTGTACAGAGTAGCTCACAAGCAGTCCAGGAAGAAAGTAAGTATCTAAGTCTTTATTGCATTTCTCACCAGTTCACCTAAACCACCAATTAAATTTTACATGTGAAGTCAATACTAGTTCATCAAAATGATTCATTTTAGTTAACTTCAACCTTAATTTCCTGAAGTTAAATTCTATTTTAAACCCATTGATATCATGATTCCAGTTGTTGTATATTTGTACAATAAAAATAATTGAGAGGAGTTTGATTTTACCTGAAAATTGAGAAGGACTATTCCGTAAGATATGGGATATATCAGCTTTCAATCTATTAGAGTTACAGTCTAACAGTAAATCCTCTATAGTCACTATCTGTCACAATTCAGTACATCTTGGATTCTTTCATTTTTCAGGAGGTGTCAAATTAGGTCTTGGAGATTTTATTTTCTACAGTGTATTAGTTGGGAAAGCTTCCTCATACGGCGATTGGAACACTACTTTAGCTTGTTTCGTCGCTATACTAATCGTAAGTTAATCTTTTGATAATTCTAAAAACAATACTTGAGAAAAATTGCTTGTGTAAAATCTTATTTTCATCTTTTTCAGGGTTTATGCTTTACACTTCTGTTACTAGCGATATTTCGTAAAGCACTACCAGCACTTCCAATATCTATCACATTCGGATTGATATTTAATTTTGCGACAATGAAACTTGTTCGACCATTTATGGAAAGTTTAGCAGACGGTCAAGTATACATCTAGCAGTATAATATGTTTATATTTTACAATCGACTGGTAAACTGCTGTTAGAGAACTGTGAACTGATAAACGTTCGGAGATTGTCACAATCCTGCATTGACGTGCTAGTGAATCGTGTTATGATAACCTGATCACATCATTAGAAGGTGCTGCCACCTTGTAACGGTTATAAGAAACACTTATCTCACAAACTGGCAGTAAATATAACTAGCCTTTATTGCTTTTGATTCAGTGTTAATTGGATTCTTCGTGTAATGATGTTAAACTTAATATTTTTGAATTGACTAGATCTTTATTTTGATTTTGATTTAATTTCCTTCGTAATCGTCGCTGTATTTGAGTTAGAATACAAAGTATCTGTAATCTCAGAAGAATTATTTTTCAATTTTTTAAGATATAATATAAAAAGTCTCAGTTGTGTAGCTCTAGTTATCTGGAATTCACATAAGTTACAATATATGTAAGTTATCTGTATAACTTGATAATCAGATTTAGTTCATGGAAGAAGCTGTTCATTTGAATAACTGGTTTTACGTGTGTGTATCGTCATCGATCTTAGGCTTCTGAAAGCAGTATGTGACATGATTTAGATTTAGTATCCACCGTGCTTCGAGCTAACTATTGTGAATGCAATCATCGTCTTTGGTTACATTGGCTATTGATGTTTCCTTCGAAGCAGTCGATCTCAGTAATTGACATCGCAATATTGTGAATATTGATAATACACACATATAAATGAAGCTTAAGCTAATGTACATGATCACTATAATTATTATACACATGAAGAGTATTTGTTATTATTATGTATATATACAAATTTCTACCGGCCTATGCATGAAGGCCCAATGCTTGTACAGATTAAATGCATTTTGCATTAAATAAACATTGTATTTATGTATATAAAATTAAAAGCTAAGGTGTTCAAGTCTTTATTCGTTTTTGTTTGTTCAGAATATTGTTTGTTTAACAGTCAATGTGCTGACACCTAAAGTTTTGCAGGAGTTATATTGGCTGTATAATTATATCATCTGGAATGCACTGGTGAAGCAGATAGGATTGATCCAATAGGAATCCCTAACTGAGCAATTGTTTATACCTACTGTGATTAGATATCATTGGATATTGTAAGAGTGAAGCTTGTTTCATTCATTAATCATAGGTCAAATTACTGTTTGACAAATATCGATTTTCATTTACATAAATATTATGTCAATACAATTAATACACAGTAGATCAAGAAAATCATGGACTGCTAGAGAACAACAGTATGGTTGATAGAAACCCAAGTATCTATTATTGATTAGTTATACTCGCTCCGGTAAATTATAACCACTTGAAATTGGTCAGAGTGTTCTAATACCAATTTTACAGAAAATGACATCGTCACTAATTCTGTATTTTTTTTCTTCATAAATGTTCAATTGGTTGTACTAGATATCAATGAACAAGCTTATTGAATATATGTGAAATTCATGTTGTCAAATACACAACCACTGTGCATTATTGTATAGTGTTTAAACAGAACACCTGGCACGATAGTAGATTCACAGATACATATGTGGATTGATTTGTCAAGTACAATATAGCACAAATTTGCTACATCAGCATTTTTCATTGTCTTTTTTAATTCCATTTAGAACAATACCGACAGTTAGAAAGCTCTTTATACTACAGTTTCTAATCTGCATAATCTAAACAACTTAAATCTCAAATTTATGTATCTCCCAACTGAAGGTGAAATAAAATTACATTCGACCCCTTTTACTTTTCTAGCGTCGTAGTACCAGTTTCTCAATTTCCTACTGACTTTTCACTTGTCTCCTTGGTTCACCATTGAATTTTAACTAATGACATTTTGAAAAATTATGCTTCCATAACAGAAAATAAATCGCCTTTGAGGTCTACGACCGGATAGTAAGTGCCCTTGAGGGGATAGTCACGAAAACTTGGCGTGTATTCTTACGTCTGTTCTAGTAGAGTTTCTGATCAGTAAAGTTAGCTGAGAGTTATTAATTATTTTATCTGATGCTAGTTCTTGGGAAACCGTTTTCTCGGAGCCGTGAGTCAGAGATGAATTGAATGGTATTCATGTATGTGCAGCTCTTGAGCCATTCGTGTCAATTCTTAATTTCACGTAAATACTCATTTACAACTTCACCAGCGAACATTTTTTTTCAAAAAAGATATGCCTCCGTAAAAATATTTTCGATTTCGACCATTAGTAAAATGGAAGTAACATCTTTCAATGTCAATTGACAAATAGAATTTATGACTATAGATCCTATACTTATCTATCAGATTAAAGCTGTTATTATGTTTTTTCTATCAGATGTGAATGTTCATCTGATTGAACTCTCGGCTATATTTCTCTGCGTATTTACCGTAACACAGAAGTAGGTTCGTTTAAACAGTAACAACTTTCACCTGCAGTTTAGACGATGGAAAAATTCAGATAAATGGGGAGAGGCTTTTGATCAGAAACTGGCTTACACATATATACTTTTGGAATGAATTTATGATTTAATACCTCGGAATTGGACGAGGAGGTTATATTGAAAATGTATTGTAGTGGGACAATCTAATCCGAGGGCTTCGATTCCTGTGTACGAAAGACCAGTTCATGCCTCTAAAAACAGGCATAAGACAATATTATTATTCAGCTTCAGTTGACAATCATTGTCGCTTATTCATAATAACACTGCAAACCAAAAAAAACAAATGTGACGTTTAATCTATATATCTATCTATACGTACCTCATGGCACTTCATCTACCGGCGCCCAGTGCACCTGCAGATGCCGTTTGACGCAATCAGGCTATTGAAAATCATGTAAATTTACAACTGAATTTTTTTACCATATCATCATGGGACTCGTTTTTAAGTTAGTAGGACGATTTTGACAAAAGATGCGGGCACAATGACGCAAACACTAGACATATCGAAAGCGCTAGTCTGAACTCTTTTTTTATGGATGTCGATCACGGCATACAATCCTAAAAGCTTCGTATAATCAGAAATTTTTCTTCCAAATATCTATTCGTTCCATTAACTTTGGTAATGAATAATGAATTGTATTCTATCGCAAATCATTTGTTGGTGTTATTTTGTTGTATATAATTGGAATAGGATAGCTCTAATAGACAACGTATTTAATTACTAACAAGTTGAGACTAGAATCCACCATTACCTCATATCAGTATCGTTATTACACAACACCATCGTTTTTGACCATCACTCATAATGCCGTCTGTCATCAATGCTTTCTGAAAGGAACACGATTTATCTCGGATGATTAGCGCTGTAACGCTTTATGATGGTAGACAGGGCAAAGGCGAATTAATAACAAAATTCCACAATACAATCGATACCCGTTAAGTCTTATTTATGATGTCATTTCCACCTGATGATTTCAGTTTAATTACCAAAAAGATGTTGAACCATATTGAATAAAATACTTGATAGAAACCAACTCATTAAAATTTCAGTTTTAATTGAACCACCATAGACTATCCAGTAATGAAACAAACACGGATTTACTGTTATCCTCTAAGGAAGTATTTTTTCCAACGACAAGACTTCATCGATGTCTACATTGCAATCGATTCTGGAATTTTGGATGTTACATCAAAACCATTTTTGTGCCAGTTTCCAGTTACCAGGGATGTCATTTACCGTAAATGGCTAACGTTTAAATACTGACGTCGTCTCAGTGACGTCATAAACCATCAGTACGTTTAGGCGGTACTAGAAACACGTAACGACAATATTGCCGCCAGTGGTGGGTGCGTTTGTTTGTTTAACGTCAATGAAAAATAATCTACGAGATACGGAGACAGAAAGATCCGATTTCCATTTATGGTGAATGAACCTAACACGGAAAATGACCACTACCTAACGGGTGTAGGATTGGGATGTGATTAGCTTCTAGGGGATAAACGAGTGAAGAATCTCCCATTCTTAACAACAGAACAGTGGAAAACAAATAGTTTTATGAGTCTAGTATTTATGAATCAACAGTTTGGTTGGTCATATAGTGATTATTATTGATCTAAGGGGTTGTTCTCATCCACATTCCGACGAAGAGTCTCCTTAGCTCAGCAACTTGTCTCCAAATTTTCTATAGCCACACTGAAGGCGTTAGTGTTCTTGCGTAAATCCCTAATCATGAGAATTACGGTAAATATCTTTTGGAGACATTCTTCCCTTGCACCCACTCAAATGACTATTTACCATTTCACTTTAATGAACAGTAGTAGGTGTACCTCTGATTCACGATCCCGATGTAGTGACATATTCATTTTATCAAGTGATTTTCCCCCACACCGTGATCACCACGTCTGTCAATAGTAACGCGATATTTTCTTCAATCATAAGAAATTCCACTAAGAAACAATAAAAACAATCAGGATAATTTTATACGTTGCAATAATTTATTTTTTCAAATTACGTTTTTCTATTTAGTTTTGTATAAAAAATCTGTACATTTTACTTGTAAACAAACAATCATGTGGTTCAGAACTGGTCATGTAAACATAGATAAAAGCATTTTTCTTTACCATTCTACAGTACACGACCCAACCATGCTTCCTATTCCCCGGCCTATAGTGATTTTACAACACTTTGGTAATAAATAACACCAAGTACGGAATATTGGTGGACACAAATACCACCATCAATTTTCCCCAGATGATGATTGGTTAAAAACTTATGCTGTGATTGAACATAACAAGGAAATTTTAGTTCCAGATTTATGGCGCTTTTAAACGCTGCAAATACATATGTTTAATATCACTCACTAAAATACAATATATCATTAATGCCACGACATCACGAAACAAAAATGGAAAAAAGTAAGTAAATGTTAGACGGATCAACATAATATGATACACACAGATAAATAACGAATAAGTTACTTGATTGGAAATAAACAAACAAGCTGAACAAAACATGAATAAAACGAAAATACCTATGAACTATTACTAATTAACTAAACTAATAGCGATGAAAAGCAACACTTCTAAAACATGTACAATTTGTGAAATAGGCTGAATATTGTTTCACAAAACTCTTCAAAATGGGTCGAAAGATTTGGATTTCATTATACCATTGATAATTGAGACAACATAACAATAATCTTGAAGGCTTCCACTGACAAATGGCTGACAATTTGATTAATACTTAATAACAAACACAATCCTCGTGTCTAAAGAGAACAGATATATTCACAACATTCAGATGAGATTTTGATAACGTAATTAAGGTAACTCAAAGTTGCTTCGAACAGCAGATTGAATATGAAAAGAGAGCCCATTTGATGATTGAATGAGCATAAAACCCGGGTAACAAGCGGGATACATTGACTGACCAAAGCGCGTCAGACATGTCACACAGCCATTCAATCTATTTTTATAACATGTTAATGCATTCACTATTCAACGATTTATAAGAATCAACGGTTTTGTGACCTGGTCAATAATTCCTAAAATGTTTAATTAGAACAAACTGCTCTGGGCAGAATTGAAGAAAGATTTGAAAATGTGGCACTAATGTTACCAGGTCAAGGTTTGTCAATAGACAACCAGAAAAATGTGAACACCTTACTATATAATCTATAAATATATTTTTTCCTAGCTAGCAGATTCCAGGTGAGGAACGGCTTTCTACTGGTTCCAATAACTGAATGTAAATTGATTTTGCAGCAGTGCAAACAAAGACTAGTGTTTGGAAAAAGAAAGAGATGGGACGATTTGTGAAGTAGTTATATTACGTTGATTTATCTTCCCGCAGAGATGTAATTCATTGAAGCGGGTATATTTTGATGCAGCAATTGTCTCGTGCTGCAGAGCTGTGTCTTGCTCGTGACCTGTCGCCAATGATCGATAGAGAAGAGCATCATTAACAAATGCCATTATAGCACGACTCATGAATCAGCGAGAGCTGAGATAAGGCTGTTAAACACATTGTCCATCTCTACACTGATGGCTTTCTCGGCAAGAAAACGGCACCTTTCACATTCCGAACACGTACAATCTGAACACAAGCTTTCTGAATCAATTCTGACACAATGTTGTTGGTCGTATATAAGAGTATTAGAATTATTATAGCACTTTAAAGTCGATGGATTGCAATTATCAATAGTTCGGTTGTTCGCATTATTAATGTTTACATAATTAATATCCTGGTTATTCGTAACTGCCGACGTAGTAGAGTTGACCGAATTACAGTCGTCTTTACACTTGTCACACACAGATTTTGAGGCACATGTTTTACAATGTTGTTCATTTATTCGCGGTAATCCATTTGAATTAGTTTGCTGTCCGTTAGGAATACGTTTTGATTGAGTATCAACGCTACTTGTAATGGATTCTGTGCAGGAATCTGAAGGTTTTAGACTCCGTAATAGATTATCGGCCGAGTCGTCCATTAGCTTATCACAATCATTGCAGTCTAAATTATCCTCAAATGCTGCATGTGTCAAATAACTATTATTTAAGATATCGTATCCAAGCGGCATACGTGGTCGAAGAAATCGTTCTTCGTAGATATAATGCAATCCTAGAGATTTTTTCAAACGTTCTTCGCGTATTTCGTGTTGCAATTTCTTCATAGTATTATTAACGAGTACGGATCGTCTTAGGAATGTTTCCGGGTCTTCAATGGCGCGTAATTTTTGTACAGATATTTTCAGAATTCGTTTCCGCTCGTCTTTCCTCTGTTTCGGTGTGTTCCAAAGAGGAGATATTTTCCTCGGTCGATCATATTCGATCGAGTCTGTATCATCAGTCTCTAATTTACGTTTAACGCCCATGTTTGTTGGTGGTTTACGAATTAGAGTGGGTTTGTCACTCAATTGATGCTGCGGGGGCTGGAAACGGCAATTGCGATGCTGCCCTGTATCATCAGCTTGCACTGAAAAAAGTAAATATACACATTAATATCAGTATTGAGTAACAAAATTGTAATCGTTGTACTAATTTGTTCATACACATTTACTATAGACACTACAAGTATAAGAAGTCCCGACACAAGAATAGACATCTGTCACATAACATTACTAATGTATTCATTGTAAACTATTTCATCATAATCTGGAATTGCACACAAAATAATGCAATGGATATGCAATGAACAAAATTTGTCAAATCGAATATATGACGTGACAATAAAAGACTTTTAATGCCAGTTGGTGTAAAGCGCCTGTCAAGTAATAGGGCATCAAATAACTGATAGTATTCAGAAATTGATTACTATAGTAACCGCCTCGAGGTATATTCACTCGTATTATTCGCAAAGATATAGAGGAAAGAGAAAACGTAACTGTTTCACTTGTATGTGGGTACAATCGATGATAATTACAGCCAGGAAATCTCTGCAATAGCATGAAATTTCCAGCATATACAAGTGTCGATATCTCAGGTACAATAAACCTTTCTTGAAATGCACAGGTTATTCCAAGTAGCAGCACTCACTGAACAGAAATGTATCTCAATCAGCCAAACACCTCTTTGTTTTACGAGTTTTAATCTTAAAGAGAACTTTTTCTTCTGGTATTTATAGTTTAATACATAGCCGTCTTAATAATAAAGCTTACATTCAAAATTACAAGTGGTGCCATAGAAAATAATTCTGTTATGAAACAACATTGTGAAAGTGGCAAGCAGCGAAATGTAAAACAAGTTCAAAACAACAATACCAAGGTGTTTATATGAACTTCGGACACAATATCCTGTTGTGTTACATCAAGGACATTCTTTAGTCAACAAGATAATTTATATAACTATGCAGCAATGGACTTAACCAGTCACAGCGAAATTAATAAATCTATTACTATCCACTTATAATTACTTTACTGTTAGTAATTCAGTTATGTTTAGAACAATATCGATTTTAACCGATTCCAAAAATACTTTTCCCGTTTATAAATTCCTAACTGTATTGTTGGAAATGTTTAGACTAATTCCTTTCACGGAACCCGGGTAAATAAAAGCTTTTAAGGCACCCATAATAAAGGTCGTGTTCACCTGTCCTTTGGCTATGATTCAAAATCCTAAGTGTCCTAAACCGAAACATGGAAACAGATTTCTCAGAATACAATAAATGTAACACATTATACATCACAGACACTTTATTGGAAGAACACTGGAAATTTCATGTTTTGATAAATAAATTTAAAAGCGCAACACACTAGTTCACTTGAAGCAAGAGATAGGTTTCCAGAAATAATGATCGACTTTTCCATATGAGAAAAAATCAAACAAGTATCAACAATGCCGTATCTCATACACTATATCATATCAAAAAGATTTAATGCATTTTTATGTTATCAATTATCCAGATAATAGCACTAAATGACATATAGTTATATAAATAGTGTGTGGTAGTCTGACAGGTTTAAATACCAAACACAAATCTAGGTTGAAAATGAATGAATGAATTCAATATTTCCTGTCTCAAGACTTCAAAGAATCATTCAAAAAAAATAGAACAAAAAACAATACCGTAGTTTTACGTAAGCTCATTACAAAATACTTGAAAAGAAAAGTTTAAAATTTGAGACTTACCTGAATTAGGAATTGGTAAAAATGCTCGATTGTTGATATTTGTATTTAATTCCCGATGTCCCCAAGACATGTATAAATCCGAGCCATGCTTCTCATCGATTGTCAGATTACAAACAGACGATTGGTAAAAATTCGGCATCTGTAAAACAAGTGTCATTCTCCGTCGACGATCGCTTCTGAAATGAAGTTAGAGAGATTCATGAGTGAGTTGTATTAGATACCTGCCCGACACGCAGCGGTCGTTGAGTAAACCACGATTCCGTGCATTGTATTACGTGTATACACACGCGACACGCTGAATGTTTGTCTCGATTGAAGAATGTTGTTTGACATATTTCTAGGTTTTCATATACGTATTAATGAAGATAGCAGATTTCAATAAACAACTTCATTTCTAGAATTACTTTGAATACAACAATGTAATTAACTGTTACAAATCAATCTTTCAATTAAAATATCTAGTTAACTAATTCGTTTTAATCCTGAAATGAGATTTAACATTTAAATGCATCGATTGAATAGTTCACTACACATATTAATTCACAATTTGTAAAAGCCTTCTTCACGCCAGGTATATGTATATTATAAAGATTGAAAACTTGTAAATGATTAATTAGATTTCGAGTGTTATATCAACTGTTGATAAACTGGTATCCGACGGCGTGTACCCGTGTATACGTAAGAATTCAGTATCGATAAATGCATCAAATATTCATATTTCACACTAATATCGGTTATAACGACCTTGCGTGATGGGTTTTAGTGAAATTGCCTCGAACCCGATCAGTTATCAACTGGTTGATTGTCATCTCCTCGATCTCCCACTATTCAATTATAACGCGTTATCTACATTTTTTTTATTAGCTGTTTTAATTATTATACAAATATCATAACTTATCAATTGATAGTTTTTACTATTCGATGTTGATTATTAGTTCCTACCTGTAAAAACTGTAATTATAATCGACCGACTGGTAAATGGACTTGTTATCCTAATGCCTTGTGTAGATGCTTTA
>JAYMFW010125530.1:0-20474 GCA_036785005.1 Tubulanus punctatus | reverse complement strand
AACTAACACCTCTTCTGTATGTCAACTGCATCCCTATAGTTTTCCAAGTGGGCATGAGGTCCCTGGACCCCTAGTTAAGGAAATACACGCTGATTTGATGATAGCTTGTAATGCATCTTAATTTTTCAACTGCTTTTTTCAGGAATTAAGTGGTGTTACATATTTTGTAATGGGAGCCATTGCCAAAATGGTGGCAACGTTTGTGACTTATCCATTGCAGATAATCCAGACAAGGTCTAGGGTAAGTATCACCCACCTTGACATACACATTATGAAAATGCTAGATCTTGGACTTTATAGATAATTTTGCTAGTTTTAAAAAAACTACCAAAAACATCTCTTTCAAGAACTTATCTTTTGAATTCCCACTCACTAAAGCTTGGGGCACACCTTTGCGATTCTACATATCATCGCCGATTATACATATCATCGCATGATCTTTAATTATCATCGTATAGGTGTGCGGTGAAACCCGGAGCCGATTTCACCGCTTCAACGCATGAAATCAAACTCGTTTGATATTTTTGCTTGCGATTTTTACCATACCAAAGCAATCGTAAAGGTGTGCAGGGAATCCATACGATCTTACGAAGTGAATAATCTCAGCAGCCAATCACGTCTCGTGGCACTGCATTCTATTGCGTATAATCGGGCCGGATATAATCTGAGGATCACTAATGTGTGCGGGTTCAATGCTATTCTCTGCTTACGGCGCTTTTCATACGATGACACAATGATGCATAGAAATCACGAAGTTGTGCGCCGGACTTAAGCTCTATCCATTATGTGATTTGTTCATTTAAACTGTAGTACTTTTAATAACATTATGTATAATTAATCCAGATCAATCCATGCTATCACTTTACGACCGGGTGTAGATAACTCAGTAACTGCACATCAAATGTTTGTTTTTCAGTTTACTGAAGGTCATAAAGGAATATATAGAGCCTTAGTTGATCTAGTGAAGTAAGTAAAGCTTAACTTAAGTTGTCTTTTTCAAATCAATTCAGGATTTATGATAACATTCATTTACTCTGTTTTTACTATTTTATTTCAGAGAGTATGGATGTGTTGGTTTATATCGAGGATTGGGTGCTAAATTATCACAAACTGTCCTCAATTCTGCTATTATGTTCCTGTTCTATGAAAAGCTTCTGCATTTTATCTTACAATTAATGAGTGAAAACATTCCTTCATAGAACAATGCTTAGAATTGATTACAATATCCGGTATGTTACATAAAAATCAAACAGACATTTTATTAATTTAGATTTTTATGTATTTTTTAAAATCTTATTTAAGTCCAAGAAGTGCTTTATTTCGTAGAAAGTTGACATTGTGGTTTAATCTCTGTTGAGACTGTTGTTGAAAATAAAATAAATTGTAAAAATGAAACGTGTGCGTGTTTTAGGCGATTACTCGGATGATTTAGTCTATTGAACGCCCGAGGAAACTGCAGAACACAATTTACCGTCAAGTGCTGCCACCACACTGCAGCAATATGGCTGCCACTGGAGTTCTCCCGTTTGTTCGTGGTATAGATTTCACTCGAAATAATTTTGGTGTAAGTCTTCTAAAACCGGAGTCCCAATGATATTGATACCCAGACATCTCATAATCCGACTGAATTCAAAATAAGTCGTTTACGGTCTATGATTAAGAAGAACAATTTGATTAAATCTCACTTGTCATTCGGAAGCTCACTTGCCAGAGCAGAACTGTTATGATATTGATAAGACGCTTCTAAAAGGCGATTTCACGAAAATTCGATCGATTTAGATTTGCTGTATCCAATTCATTCCATTATGGCCATCGATTCATGTAAATCGAATCGATTTTGTAAATAAATGTGTTCGAATAAATCGATCGGTGAATCATCATCATGGCGGATGGCGACACTGATCCATGTTGATTCCACCTGACGCCACCTGACACCTTTTTGAATAATTACCCATTTGGTCGTCTAGCTTTGCTGCAAGAGCAAGTTAGTCCATTCAGTTAATCGATTTAATAAATCGTTCCCATAAATGACTGAGTTACTAAATCAGATTTTTACTACCAAATCTTGTCGGTAAATGCATACATGTGAATCGATTCAGTCGATCAAGGTCTCGTAAAAATGCCTAAGGTTTGGTTTACGAAAAAATTTTTTGTTTCCGAGCAAATGCAATAGTACATAAGTCAGTGTAAAATGGCTGACTATTACATTGATATAATTATTGTTAGGCCTAGGCCTACAGCCGCAACTTGCAGTGGTCAAATGACATTGACAATAAAAATCCTCGTAGCGCCATTTTGTTATATGGATTATATGACGGTGCTGATTTGTCATCAAACCACTAACCAAGTGATTTGCAAATCCCATTAAACAGATGCGCAATTCTCGTAAACTGTATATGTTTGGTGAAATCCGAAGTGTTACAACAACATTTCCGCCTAAAGATTTTATTTGTTTTTTAGGATGGAAATTACCCCAATCATTTGCCCGATATGTCTGGCCTTCGATGGCTTCGTCTCAACCACTCAGGACTTAAGAGTCTGCCATTTGATCTGACAAGTCTAAAAAAGTTGGTAAGTGCCTGCTATCGTCTTGAATTTTATTATTATCGACTAGGCCTATGTCAATATAGATAGTATATAGTATAATATAGTAGCCTTTAAAGTTTTGGCTGCATTTTCAGGACGGGGGTGGCGTTTGAATGTGTTGGCCCACACACTCTTCCCGGGGATAGAACGTATGCCAAGCATATGCGATAACCCCTGTACCAGGGAGGGAGGCAGATGGAAATCATCAATATACCTGGTGTAAGTGATGCAGTAATTACATACACCGGAACAGACACAGCCAATTTCAGCCTCCTCAATCTAAAGTCAAGGAGATGTGACAATGTGCTAAATTTGGCTGACATAATTTGTTTGTGTTTTGCTAAATTTCTATTCGCCATTTTTTAGGAGCACCTCAGTGTTACTCACAATAAGCTCGATGACCTTCAAAATCTGAAGTTTTCTGAGATGCCTTGTATTCGAGCCTTGGTACTACGTTATAACAGCTTGACAAGTGATTCTATCCCATCGGATATCTTCCATTTAGAAGATTTGACTGTCATTGTAAGTGAATAAAATTGCCAATAAGTATGGATTTTAAATTTTTAGATGTTTTCTCCGTCTGAATTTGATCTACAATCCTTGTTTATCCATTTATTTTTCTAGGATTTAAGTCACAATAACCTGACAAATATTCCTACTGATATGGAACTAGCTACAGGAGTTTTAGTATTAAATCTTAGTCACAATAAGTAAGCATTGATGATTTGTCATTTTCCAGTTTTCTTTTGGCTCGCATTTACATAGTTTGAAAATATTCACAAAATGTACATCTTTGAATTTTAAATTTCAGAATTGATAATATTCACAATCAGGTATTCATGAATTTGACTGATCTTTATTACTTGGACTTGAGCAACAACCTATTAGGTAATGGAAACTTGAATCATGTGTCACCTTGTGGGTTTACAACAAGACTAGGCCTAAATTCAAATCAGTAAATGAAACAATATCAGATTCAATCAAAATTGATAATTAACAACTACAGTAATCAGAAATTTTTTGGAGGTCTTCTGTAGTGTATATAAATTAGCTTTATGTGATGCTTTGGCAAAATGATTTGTTAGAGCAATAGTCAGAATTTAAGGTTGGTACCAGTATTGAATTCTCCTATAACTGCGTCCAAATCTGAATATACAGTAAACATCGCCTTCTCTTGGGACCACGAGGACAACCACAAATGACTCAAACCAGTATCTTTCTGTTCTAATTTTAGGAACAATTCCTCCACAAATTCGTCGTCTCTCAAGTTTACAAGTTCTAATCCTGAACAACAACAAAATCAATGCTTCCCAACTCAGGTAATCAATCAAGCAATCATGTTCTCATATTCGTGCTGGCATTAATTTATTGACTTACAGTAAAAAGTTTTATATTTTGTTTTTTTTTGCAGGCAGATATCCTCAATGCAGTCACTTCACACATTACACTTGAGAAATACTGAACGAAACATTAGTAATTTTCCTGCTGGACTCGACAACTTACCAAATCTGACTGGTAACGTCTCTTCATTTCTGATATTTGGGCCTCATTCTCTGGCTTATTTCATACACATAGGATACCGTTAGGAATATATTTTAAAATGACGGTTTTTTCTTCGGTTTCACTAGAAATAGGGATGAACCACTTAATGATATAAAATATACCACTGAAACCAAACTCAAAACTTAATGAATTATTGTGTTATCAAAACTGACACAGAATATAACTAAATGTTGTTTCGTTTTAAATATTTCAGATTTAGATGTATCGTGCAATGACTTACCATCAGTTCCAGAGAGTTTGTATAAGATAAAAACTCTAAAACGATTAAATCTGAGCAACAATGAAATCAATGAATTGTCACAGTTTATTGGTATGTATTGTTGAAATGGAATGCTGTTGAACATGATCTGTTGATTAATGATACATTGTGCTTGTAAATGCTATCTTTGTACAGATACGTGGGAATATATGGAATATTTGAATTTATCAAGAAATCAGATCTCTGAGCTTCCGGTAAGCCTTTGAAATCATTGTGCTAATCAAAATCTTAATTGTTAACCTTGTTATTTTGGTTCAACAGCATGCTTACTATTGTAGACAATATACATGTACCGTATACATAGTTACTCTATAGCTGTTGACAACACCGAACACATGTCCGGATGAGGGGTGCTCCTTCCTATATCCTGCACATTACATGTACAGCATATTTGGACATGATTCTTTTGTTTCAGGCATCACTGTGCAAGTTAACTTACCTGAAGAAACTGTTTTGCAACAGCAACCAATTAGATTTTAATGGAATTCCAGCAGGTATTGGCAAAATTCACGATCTTGAAGTATTTAGTGCTGCCAATAATAACTTAGAGATGATTCCAGAAGGTTTATGCAGGTAAGCCTAATTTCCTCCTAAGCTTTGATATTTAGTTCTTGATAAAAAAGTAATTGCGTTAATGTTTCACATAGATAGAACGTTCATGCAGCCTCCGTGTCACCGATCTGTTCTGAATCTGGAATTCTATTTCAGGTGTGGAAAACTGAAAAAATTGATATTGAACAAGAATCGTCTCATTACACTGCCTGATGCCATACATCTGCTCACCGATCTTGAAGTGTTTAATGTCGATGAAAATCCTGATCTTGTCATGCCTCCAAAACCTCCTGAAATGCAGAAAGGAAGTGGTGTAGAGTTCTATAATATTGACTTTTCTTTGAATCATCAACTGCGTTTAGCCGGAGCTATGCCTCATCAACCTTCTAGTCCTAGTCATAGTAAGAGCTTTTAATTTTGGACGTGTCAATAAATTTTGTTTTATTTTGTAATTGTGCCTAATTCTTCTATATGGTAAACTTGGGTGAAGTTTATTATGAATGTTTCTTTTTAGCGGCAAAAGATCCGATGGCCCGAAAAATGAGGCTACGACGCCGTGGCCGGGACACCAAACAAGAAGGCAGTGATCAGGTATTGAAAGGTATGCGAGATGTTGCAAAAGATAAAGCTCGTGGAATTACTCGAACCCCATCTACGGATGCTGAAGATGCAGAACCACTGAGGTAATTGAATTGAATCAAATAAGTGAATCGAAAAATAAAATGAAAAAATTCCTTGAATTTCCCATGAATTCAAATTAGCTTTGTCTTAATACTGGAAGTAGATGTAGTGACGATTCGGTACATATAGATTGTTGATTGGACCAAGTTAGTTTAGCCTCTGTTGTGTCCTGTATTTGTAATTCTGAGTACGGTAAAGTGTTGCTATCTATTTGGCTTTACTCATTTTAATCAATGTTATTTTGGTAATTCATGTATTTCTCAGCGTAACAGAGGAGAACCAGTGTAACAGTAGCTACAGTATTAGTAGTCGTAATAGTAGTATAGTTAGTGTAGATAGCGAGGCGAATGATTATGAATCAGTAAAGTAAGGATATTTGCTTACACCAATCTTTGCCCTTGCTTTACATAGTTTTTGAGCTATTTTATTTTTTAGCCCTCTTGGGCTTAGAATGCATTATCGCATTCACTTATCGGGTACCCGGTATATGCCTTATCGGAGATAGTGTTCTCAAAAGTAGTTTCCACTGGCTGATCATTGATTTTCTTAATACATGTAGATGTGGCATACATAGCAATTTTGTAATTATCATCCGGATAAATTCGAATTTTGAAAATAAAAAGAAATTTTTCTCAATACAGCATGTGGTACTTCAGAGATTTAGACAAATTATTTTAGGAAAAACAACACAATTTCTAAACATTTATCTTCTACGTATCTAAGTAGCTCTTATGAATATTCGTCTTGCTGCTATATTTTCTCGAGACATTTTCTTAAACGCTGTATATATTCATTCTATTGAAGATATCAAGATTCAGATAGTAAAGAAACTTTTTTCTTAATATTTATCACTCTTTTGGTGTGGTTTTAAAAAGTAAAATATGATCATAGCAAAAGCTTTGCAACATTTTGAAGCCAAACAGTTGTGTTGCTTTTGAATTTATTTAAGATCAGTTAATTTTCAGATTTTGGTAATTAAAGCTGCACATCGACCAGAAATATATCAAACATTGTAAGGATTTTGCACAATATAGATATTAGAACCTCTTTGCCTAACCAGTTTGAATTGGGTCCTAATTTTACTGTGTATTATTATATTTGTTCAGTATTTGGAAAGAAAATATACAAATGGACTTTCATGGCAGGTTCAAGTTTCATTGTGCTAAGTTCTTTCATGCATGCTGGAAAGATTGTATCATAGAACAGATCAAAATCTGTTGTACTGAAATACGAGCACACTCGTTGAGATTTGTATTTTCAAAGTTCTGTGCTTTAGAGTTGTATGAATTACAAATGTGCAAAATATGTCTGCAAAATGGTCCTGGAATTCAAAAGCAAATTACACACTAATCAGTATAAGAATTAGTTAAATTTTCAGTCCATTTATCAGTCATACATACATCGTTTCAAATTTCTTGTGTGAAATTCAGACCCAAGAAATGGAATGAAACATTGGAAAAGCCAAACTTGGATTACAGTGAAATATTTGAAAACGATGTAGGTCAAATTCCATGTTTGACATGTTGGGAAATTGAGAACTTTCTTCCGAATCAACTTGATGAAGGTAATAATCTTACATTGTAATTTTGAAAAGCGTTGCAAGCAAGCAACCCGAATGATAGAATTCTGCATATTTCGGGATGCTTTAAGAAATTTCCAAACCTGTATTGCTTTAATTCTTAATTTCAAGCTTTGTACGGGAAGTTTTATGAAGCTGATTGTTATATAGTACTGAAGACATTCATCGATGAGACAAGCAGTCTCAACTGGCAGATTTTCTTTTGGATCGGAGAAAAAACATCTGTAAGTGTCTTGCAAAGAGTTGTATCTCTATCATGTTGATACCATCTTAGTGATGTAAGAAATCTGTCTATTGGACTTAAATCCTGCATGGTTGATTTTCAAAATTCATCTTATCTAATTTAAATTCAATAGCTGGTTTCTGGCTGCATCATTTTGTCTTAAAATTCACTCCATGTTCTCTGTTCTATTCTAGTTGGATAAAAAAGCTTGTGCAGCTATACATGCTGTTAACCTGCGTAATCTACTTGGTGCTGAAAGTCGCTGCATCCGAGAAGAGATGGGCGATGAAAGTGATGACTTTCTGGATTTATTTGAGAACGACATATCATACATCGAAGGCGGTCGAACTAATAGCGGTTTCTACACTTCTGAAGAAGGGGTAATTATCCTTCATATTATCATATACAAAATGTATTTGTGTTTGCATATGTAGTATCTAGGATCTAGAGAGAAATGTTTAGTTATTTTCATAAATTGATGAATATTGAAATCTGATTGACATAATTGTTCTTTTTGTAGGGTTCATCATTACAGCTGTATCGAGCTCAGGGTACACAGAAAATACACATTGGTGGGGTAGGTTGTCTATCAAAGTTTAATCACCGGATAGTCTCTGCAAAATATTTCATGACATCATTGTTGGAACCTGGTAAAAGTCACTATTACAGTTGAAACGATTGAAATCAATGTCTAGTGTGACATGTTCAGTCTGGTATTTACGTATACAGATAATGATTAGAGGAGTTTTGACTATAAAGCTTTTAGAAAATTATAGTTTTTCAATGAATTATGCTTGGGCTCATTTGGCAGTAGCATCGTACTTAATATAGTAAGTTTGTGTTTTTTGTGTTTGACTCGCAGGTTGAGATGGACAAAAATCAACTCGATCCTCGTTATGTTTTTCTTCTTGATGCTGGAAGGAACTTGTTTTTGTGGATCGGTCGCAAGTCTAAAAATCTTACTCGATCAAAAGCAAGGTATCATTCATTTCATTGTGAAGAAGATTTGTCTTATAAGAAATTGAGACTGTAAATTAATTTGTTCTTCTAGATTGGTGGCTGAAAAAATCAACAAGAATGAGCGCAAATCACAAGCAAACATCTTAATGGAATACCAAGGGAAAGAAAGTGATGAGTTCTGGGAAACTATAGGTGGTCAAAACACCAACATAGAAGAATGGGTCCCTGAATCATGGAAACCTGAACCTCCAATACTGTACAATGTAAAACTAGGAATGGGTTACCTTGAACTTCCTCAAGGTTTGTGTTATCTCTGATGATTTTAGCAACATGTTTCAAGAGATGAATTCAGGAGAGAAGAACCTTGATATATTCAAAATGTTAATTTCAGCTGAGGTACCACATCACAAGCTGGTCAAAACAATATTGAACACTAAGAGTGTATACATTCTGGACTGTAAAACTAATTTCTTCATTTGGTAA
The DNA here is from genome assembly GCA_036785005.1 of Tubulanus punctatus. Classification (NCBI taxonomy): domain Eukaryota; kingdom Metazoa; phylum Nemertea; class Palaeonemertea; order Tubulaniformes; family Tubulanidae; genus Tubulanus; species Tubulanus punctatus. Next base: position 11,588 of record JAYMFW010125530.1, on the reverse strand, counting down.
GCATCTAAGACCCCAACAATAGCCATCCACTTGCCTTTTGTGTTTAGCATAGGTTGTTTCATTTCTTGCGAAAAATCGTTTGCTTCATTTATTTCATTAGGATTGGGAAGAAGTCAACTCGTCTTGTACGAGCAGCAGCTTTGAAGTTGGCGCAAGAAGTACTTCGAGTTGTGAAACGGCCAAGTTTTGTTACAGTTACTCGCTGTATTGAAGGAACTGAGCCACAGATATTCAAAACAAAGTTTTCTGGCTGGGATGATGTGATAGCAGTTGATTTTACCAGAACGTCAGAATCGGTTCAACGTCGTGGTATAGACTTGAAGGTAAGAAGTGGTTACATTATTACCGGGGTATATCATGATTTAGAAATGAAATGAAATGATCTAAAAGTATATTTAGATGTTAATTAAAAATACTCTTCACTATTTCCTCTTTTACATTACCAGTATATGAATTTTACTCTTGTATTTAGGCAATCATGCAACGCGACCAAATTAAGACAGATTTATCTGCACTTTTCATGCCAAGACAGCCACCAATGTCTAAAGAAGAAGCAGTAAGTTTTGCCATAATTATGAATGTATCGATTGTGATGTCTCAGATATCAGAGCTTTTAAGTCCTAACTAGACTTAAGATACCGGTAGTTAATCTTGTGGTCCCATCTTTTAACTAGGAAACTTTAATGACAGAGTGGAATGAGGATTTAGATGGCATGGAATCATTTGTTTTAGAGGGCAAAAAATTTGTTCGCTTACCAGAGGAAGAAATTGGTAATTCAGGCATTTCAGTATGATAAATTTACTTTTATTGGATATATTAAGACTGTAATGCTCTTTTTCTCGTATATAGGACATTTCTATACCCATGACTCGTATGTATTTTTGTGTCGATATTGGGTACCAGTTGAACTACCTGAGGGTGTTGATGAGGAGGATGTTGAAGATGAAGATCTTCCTGAGGATGATTTTAAATGCACCGTCTACTTCTGGCAGGGAAGACATGCTGGCAACATGGGCTGGTTGACATTTGCCTTCAGGTATGTAAAAAACAGTCGAGCATAAGACGCATGATGTTTGGGGAATGGATGATTATCTGCAATTTATGCAAATTACGACTGATACACATGTAACGTTTTAGAGAAATTTTAGGAAATTAGCAAGTTGCATGATAATTTTGAGTGTGAAAATTCCCAGAATACAAATGTAATTATATTTTACATGTGTACCGTGTCACTGTTCCAAGAATAAATGATATTTGCTTTCATTCCCAAAATTCTATGAACAGAAGATGATTTTATGAGACTTAGCCAATTATACGACTTATAAACTATCTATACTCACTTTCTTCCAATAGACACATATCATGTACATAAACGTCTCAATCGAGATGTACCGGTATATTGGTACTAGGTAGTAGTAAATGTTTAGAAGCGAGTATAGCTGATGTACTAATTTTCAGTTTATCAACAAAAACTACCGGGGGTATTCACTTGTTGAGAATTTTATCATCCTTTGCAATGCAGTTCATACATGTATTTAGTTTGGTCTCAATTTGCAGTTTGCAGAAAAAATTTGAGTCATTATTTGGCGATAAACTGGAAGTGGCACGCACACATCAGCAACAAGAAAATCTCAAGTTTTTGTCCCACTTCAAACAGAAATTTATCATTCACAACGGAAAACGTAATGTTGTACCACCAAAAATGATGACAGAGTTCTTCCAGATTAGGTCAAATGGTAGTCCAATAGCTACACGATGTATACAGTGCAATCCAACTGCTAATCTTCTCAACTCAGAATTCTGGTAAGTTTAAGTTAATAGTGGCAATTTTTAAATCTTAGCACATGTGTGGCGAGAAAAGCCAAAAAGGTTTTCTTATAACTAATAGGCCCTAAGCTTACGTTTTTTGAGATGCTGAAAAGAAATTGAATGAAATTGAATAGAGAATGACCCAAGTGTTAGTGACATCCATCAACAATAAATGTTCAAATGTTTCCTTTTACATGTGCAGTAGACTCTGCTATACCCAAATCCTGTTCATTAGAATTACTTGAATTCAATTTGAACATGTTTTTACAGTTATTCGAGTAGAGTGGAGTCTACTTTTGTACTTTGTAAACATGAAAACATGATGATTTTGAACCAATCATTTCAGCTTTATACTGAGAGTGCCATTTGAAGGAACTGACCAGGGTATTGTGTATGTGTGGAGCGGTAAAAAGAGTGATCAAGATGAGTCGAAGCTTGCTGAAGAAATAGCTATTGAAATGTATGGAGTAAGTATTTAAGTTTGTCTTTGCGGTCGCTACATGTCACTAAAGCAGGATCCCGATGTCATGATCATTGCCACTCAATATTATTTTATATCTAATGACGTAATGAAAATAAAATTCTAATTCTAAAACTTATATTATAACATACAAATGTCTTTTTCAGAATAATCATTCAATTCAAGTCATATCTGAAGGCGAAGAACCGGAAAACTTTTTCTGGGTTGGAATCGGAGGTCACAAGAAGTATGAAGAGGTAATGGTCATAATTGATAGACAGTATTTCAATTGAAATTTAAGAATGTTTTAATGATAAACCTGTCATTGTATTTCATGTGTTAGGAAGCTGAGTATATGCGCTTTGCTCGTTTATTCCGATGTTCAAATGAAAAAGGATATTTCACAGTATCAGAAAAGTGTTCTGATTTCTGTCAGGTAAGATATTACTTATCTAAATGTATTGTACAATACTGGTATACTTTCAGATATTTAAGAGACATTTTTGGATCTTCCCATTCTAACTCTTTCTCTAGATTTCGGAAACTTTACTTTGATATCTTAGTGTCAGAAAACATGTATTTGAAAGTCTCTTCATTTCTGATCCAATTAGATTATTTTACAAATACTAGTGAAGGTTTATACATATGTTTTGTATTATTTTACATCACGCTAAGCGCCATTACAGGTATCATCGGCGGGATTGACGTTCCTTTTTCCCTAAACAGGATAGGAGGCCAGCGAAGTACATGTGACCATGAAATTCTGCTACTTCCAGGGAGAGAACCTATGACCCTTGTATGCTAACCACCAAATATCTCCTCAAAAAATATGTTTGTAATAATTTTTCAGGATGATTTGGCTGATGATGATGTCATGCTTTTAGACAATGGTGCTCAAGTGTATTTATGGGTTGGTCGGAAGACAAGTGATGTCGAGATCAAATTAGCATTTAAAAGTGCACAGGTGAATACCGATTATTTCTCCTGCTGTTCACTGAGTAGTATTTCTTGGCAATTGAAATAGATAGTTCATGATCAATGTAGGAAAGACGTTTTCACATAATTAAGATGTTTTACAAGTCATTTGTACATGTTTTGTAGGTTTATATTCAGCACATGCGTAATAAACAGCCTGATCGACCTAGAAAACTTCTACTGTGTCTCAAATACAAAGAACCACAGCGTTTCAGCAAGTGCTTCCATGGTTGGGACAAGCATAAAGCTGTCATTGAGTAAAGTGCCAAACCAATTCATCTGTGATAAATCCTAGATACTTGAATTTCATTCAAACCAACTGTATGTATGTATGATACTTGTCTATGTTATTTCATGTAGAATCAACTTTTATCATATTTAAACTGTATTCATTTTCTTGTGGTTAACATATTAAAATGTTTTTATATCAAGACCCGATTCAATGTAGAATAAATATCGTATCTTTACCAGTAGCCAAGACTGCTTAATGAATCATGTGCCAAAAAGTCTTGAATTACGTATAGATTTGTCAATTTTCATTGGTTAATTATTCATTATTGTATTTCTATCTTACTGTTGAAGAATTTCTTAAAAATAAGGTAGATTTTAACCATTTATCTTGTCTCCAGGGTGCGTTCAGTATCAATAGCCATAGATCAATTGAGAATAATCCAGTCTGCCTGCACTAATGAATAAAGTAAGAATAGCCCCATCATGTGAATTCATTCATGTTGTAATGACATAGGGGACACCATATACAGTACATTTCCAAATAAAATCGTTTGCTATATAGTATTATCCCTTGAGAGGATACCCCGAGTGAAAGAATATAGTAAAATTCAGCCATTGTGTCCAAGGCACTACATACCGAGAATATAATCTATCTAATTAAACTGATTGTCATACTGCATCTAGTCTCAAGTATATCTGTTACATCTTTTTGATTGCTAAAAGTAGTTCTGGATAAATATTATTTGTACTTGCTCATCTAGTGATTGTCTTAGCGTGATTTAAACCCATCTGTATACTTTGTATGTCATTTTTCATGTAATTTATTTAAAAAGAACTGTATTAAAGAATAAGTTATAAAAAATCCTGATCTCAGTTAATATTTTGCTGATGTTGTAGGACATGGAAACTTTGATGAAAGACAGAACCGAGTTATAACTGAACAAATACTGATTTACTGGTATAAGCAAACAAAATAAAATTTTATTTACAATAATGAATGACAACAACCAGTTAAAGAAAAATTGCCATCATAACGCATTTAGTATTACTCGCCAACAAGATTAAAACAACACTGTCTACAAGGATGAGTAGCATCAAATTGATGTATTTCATTTTACCCAACATAACCTTAAATTGAGTGGAGGCAGTGGTCAGGAAATGGAGGTTGATAATAATTTTCGACAATAATCTCTCATAAGTTTATAAAACTATAAAGTTTGATAATGAGTTCCACAGACTTTTTTTTCGAAAAAGCTCCGAAAGCGAAATTTACAAAAAGTCTGATTTTAAACATTATGCTCATTAATTGTGGCATTCAATGGGGCATATCACCACCAAACCCAACATTTTTATAACAAATATTTGTATCACAGTTTAACATTTAAAAAGCTATTTCAATTCATGTACAAACACAAAAATACATAATTCATAATCTTTTTAATAAAATAACTTGACTGGAAATTATTCTAGGCACAATACAGAAATTATAGATTATTGAAATTGTTAATAATTATGTCATAGTCATACAATTAATTTTGTACACTTTGCCCTGATTATTCTTTATCAAATATTTTTAAAACTTTGATACATGTATTCATGATTCCTTGAGCATTTACATTGATGGTCTATTTTGTAAAAGTTCACACACAGGTCACTGATCGCACTGTTTTATAGTTTTGACAGTTGACAGATCTGAAAAATTAGAGGATAAAACATATTACATGAAATCATGTAGAATCCGACAACGGACACAAATTTTGTGAGTGATTTCACTTATCCATATTGTAAACTGAACAGAAGTCGAACTAGAGGCAAATATACAGAATTTTGAACCAAATGGACAAATAGAATATCAAATGAAAGGAGCATCTGCAAGTCAGCATTGGGTCTGTCACAAAATAAACTTTACAACATTTTTGGTTGTAAGTCCACCTGGACAGACTTATTGACTGGTTGAAATTTGCTTCGCTTTGTCACTGTGCTTGCCGTGTGCACCTGCCTTAAATTCATGGATTGATGAAGTGCTCTGCGTAGTATGATAATGGTGGGCTGTTAATGCTACTTACTTTATAACATTCAAATTGATAACTGATGAAATTGGTGCAGACTTAGGTCCTGGCGAGGGCATGAATATTTTTCCAGTATTGTTTACTACGTGAACTGGTCGTTTTACTTTTACTTTGTACGCATCTGCAGAGTGTGTAGGATATGAATCAAACGTGCCCGCTTTCATTCCACCAGGCTATAAATAAATTCATGAAAAATCAAAATAACATACTAGACTCTACATACTAGTCACAAAATAATATTTTAGGGCACCTTAATATAGACCTTTACATAAAAGATGGCTGACTTACCCGTATAATGTCATATGGTCTAAGAACCATGAGAATACAATTGAACTATTGCCATTCAAAACCGGTTTTCTTTCAACACTACTGATATTGCTAAGGTATTGTATGATTATTGTAATAAAGATTAATTGAATCGAATTGTATTTCCCCATTTGACTTCATAACCATATTTTAATGGAAGGGTCTATATATTCTACTGATGCTAATGCTTTGTCATAGAAACTATCACTCCTGATTGAAAATGTCTTCTCATTGTTTTTCCTTGGATTAATTATTCAATGATTACTCAAAGGTATTTCATTGGTTCGATAATAAGCTAGATCATAAATATTTTATTAAAGAAAAATTAGTCGACCAGAATCCCTGTTAGAAAAACTGAAAAGCTTACCAATTTAGGAGGTGAACTTGGTTTAAATGGTTTTACGTCATCTTTCTTTTTGTCACCAGATTTTTTAGGGGGTAAAGGTTTATCGGTGTGATATGGGTTCATATCAAAGTAAGACGTTGGATGCATATTCAGCTTGAAAGATCCACCTTTCATTGACGCTCTATGACTGTCAAAATCTTTCTGCAATTGATACCAAAAATTAAGGATATGATCATTGAAAATTTAGAATCATATTTCATACATAGCAGAGTTGTGACAATGAATGAAAGAATATCATTGACAGTTTATAGGCCTATATACCTTGGCAATCTCCCTAGCTCGCTGGTATGGATCTGCTTGGTATTTGTGATATGGTCCTATAGTAACACCAACATAGCTGTAAATGTAGGAAAAGATCAATTAAATATACATTCTTGCAGGGTACATTTTAGTGGAGTGGAGTAAAAATAGAATCTAATGCTAAGACCAAGAGACCATGGCTAATCCAATCACAAGCTGCTCATAGTGTCCTGGAGTTAAAATAAAAACGAAGTAGAAACTGTGTGAAGAAATCGATTCTTTAAACCTACCCAAAACCTGTGCCTTTTTTAGCTGGATTTGTTGTAAAATTTCTTCCATTTGATTTATTAACTCGACCACCAGTAACCGATGGGCTGAACGCCTGTATGGGACCACTCAGAGTACCGTAATGATTTCCAAGCCCAGATCTGAAAGGTATCAATACATCAAAATTTATTCTAAAAGATGATTGAAAGGGAATGAGCTTATTATTTGGATTTAATGAAAATCTAAAATTACCAGTACTAAAATTCAAACTGACAAAGGCTTAAAAACAGGATGAACTTACTGCTTTTTATCACCACTACTCGGTAAAAATGCTTTACCAATGTTTTTTTTAGCCTCAGTTAATCTTCTTTGTCGTCGAGATTTCACAGGATCGCTATATGCCTCTGATTCCATGACGCGATTGAATTTTTCGGCAAAATAGCCATCTTGTCTGGCTGATCTTGTTTTACTCCCTCCTGGTAACATCTGTTTGCCTTTTCCAGCTGACTCATTGAATGATGCTTAAATATTTATAATGAAAACAAATACTAAGTATTTAATTAGTTCAGCTACCACAATTTACCAAAAATTGTGACCTTTGGACTACTTTGATTTCTTACAATTCATGATGTTCAGAATTAATGGGGTGGCTAGAAATACACACTTCCACTGTGGAATTGTTTTTTATTTGCATAGGCCTAAAGTCCTAGGAAATATGTAAAACAGGCTAAAATTAGGTATTCTGTGGATGAACTCATAACGTTCTAGTTTGCTTTGAAAGCCTTATAAATATTCAAGAAAATAATCATTGGCTGAAAAATGAAAATGAGAACATAGGCCTGGCCACAAAAGCTCATTTTTTGGGGCATAAGCCTTAACGCTGCCATATCAGTTAGGCCTATAACTGAGACTACGTGTTTACAGTTGCTCAAATGGTTAAGAAGGTTTTACTGATAAACTTACAGGCATTCTGAGACTTATAGCGATCACCAATAGTATGATATTCCATTTCTCGGAAGAGACCAATTCTCTCCATGTCTGTTTTTCCTGACTTATCCATGATGATTCCTTTATAAACTGCAACGAATTGAATGAAAATTAATGTTGAGTTAGGCTAATGGTAGTCTGATATCCAGTCTCCGTTAGCTTCAGGAAGCGACCAGAGACTTAGTATCAGAATAGGCTAAAAATGGAGTGGGCCTACTGTGGGTTCTTGTACTGTAGTAAATTTCTTGTGTAAAATTATTAATATTTAATTAGGCCTATACTATAAGCCAGCAGTTAATAATCTGAATGTTTGTGGGTTGCATTTTATGCATTTATGTAACTTATATAGCAAGTAAATGTTGAAGCACAAGAACATGATATTGGACTTGTCTTCTTATTCAATTCAACTAATAACTTTAAGAAAGATGATAATATATTGCCATTTTTGATAGGCTACCTAAAAATGATTATTCATTTATTTCAATTATCTTGACTTTAATTATTCTGTAGGCTAACTTGTGCCAAATACCCATTAGAGCTGCTGCAGTTCTGGGCTAGTGCTGAACAATATGAACTGAACCTGACTTATATTGTTCAGTGACTGGAACTTTGGAATGGAAGAACTGACTTTTTTGTTGCTGTTAGTTTTTTGTTTATTGCTTCTTTTTTCCAATAAAAACGTAAGCCTACTAACTACAGGAAAACGAGCTGCATTCACTCACCTATGGCGTCTTGGTCCGGCTATTACTGGTATCATCTACCAATATCAATTAAACCCTCTAAATGTCCCAAATGTTATTTCCACGATGAAAAATCATCTATTCTGACGGGAAATTGCTATGGAGACGTAAACTTCCGGGTTCCGATGAATAGCGGAACAAAGTCGGACACTGAATCGGACGTAGTGCTACCAAATTCAATTCAAAATTTATTTTCAAATAGAAGTAATGAATGAAAACGATAATAAAAGTTTTAAAAATCAAAATACATAAGTGTAAGAATACAAACCAAAACAAGCGACCTGTTACGTGGGGTTGGTTACCAGTTTTCGACTTTTTAGTCGACTTATTCTTGAAATGAGCCGGTGAGCGTCCTTCTTGCCGTGAGATACTGACCATGCCGATTTCGTTCAATCCGGAATATACTGCACCGAATGTCGGCGATAAGGGCCCCATGTTTTAGGCGATGAATCCCATTTTCTGTTTAACTACAACCTACTTGACGAACCCCGCTGTAAATATTTGCATTTAATCACCCTTAATTCCCTTGACATTTTGAAAAACCCAACATCCAATTACTAGCTAAATTCATTAGATCAGGCTTAGATGTATATAGATCCCTCCAATAGATATATATGTATATTGTAAATAGTATATGTATATTTTGTTAAGTTTCTCACCAACTGTTGTTTTGTAAATATTTGTATATGTTATAATTTTCCTCCACATACCATGGAAATGGTTGGAGTGTAAATAAATTCGTAATTCGTAATTCGTAGGTGGGGCTTTCAATTTCAATTCAATTTATTTTCATAAAAAAGCACATTAAAATATGATACAGAAAAGGAACACAAATTATAAAAGGGAAATGGTGAAAAGAAATAAAAAAGGGCTTTTTTATGATGGGCCATGCAAAGCCTTTAAGGCCGCTAACGCATGCACCCAAGGAGAGAAAATGGGAATGGTAAGGAAGGATTTGATAAGGCTATTAAAGGTTGGTAATAAAAAGTGGCTTTTTATTCAGAATGTGGGGGTCTGGAGCAGTTGTAACAGTTGGGGTTATTGCAGAGATGAATATTACTAATAATTGGAGGCGAGAATGGATTTTATTTTTCGTTTGAGCGAGTGTTTGCTGAATGCGAGAGATTTGTATGGAAGTTTTAGATGATGCCAAATTTTTGTGAGAATGTTAGGAAGTGATTTTTGGCTTGTATTGGGTGTAGTTTGTTTGGATAGTGATGAATAAGTGTGATTGTGATGAATATTTATTTGTATTAATGAGCATGGAGATAGATTTTGAATAGTGAATAGAGAAGAAGAGAAGTAATGAGGAGATGATTTCAAAGTTTGTTGGTTGAATCGGTTCTGTGTCATCGTTGTAAGCTTACTGTAGGGAATACAATTTAATTCAAAATTATTTTGGTTGCTTTGGGAAACATATATTTTTTTATTCGAGGGTTTGAAAAGTGGTCCGGCCATGGTCGGACGGCTGTATGGGCAACTACGCCCCTGCAGTTTTTATACTTAAATTCTAAAATAATTTCTAGTAAAAATATTGACATCGGCAGATAACATGAAAATTCTAAAACTGGTGTTACCAGATGCATTTCCGTCATTTTGCAGGTGAGTGTGACGTTTTTCATCGTCTTAACACGATGTCTTATCGTTGACATTGTTTTATAGACTATCATGCTATGGGCACATGGGGAATTTGGTAGTAATAGTAGATATCCCAACCACCTATTGATAGGTGTGTTGAACAGAGATTGACTCCATTTCTGTCTTATACTGTAAATATTTCACGGTGATACTTGAAAACTACGCATATTGCACGACCGAGGTGGTTCACCGAGTTAACTGGAGTAGAGACTAATTTGGGCAGTAAAATCCACAGAAATAGGCGGTTTACCGAGTAGAGAAATACAAAATGTGATTCATTCTCCGCAATGATTATATATTCGGTTTTACCGTTATCAATTGTTTTGTCAGTTGTGGCTGGCGCGAAACAGAGACCGTGAAATAAAAACCAACCCAATTTAACGGAAAATAACCTCGTAACGGTTTTTGAGAGGTTTTTTAAATTAGGTGTTTCCTAAATGCTAAATTGGACTTCAATCAACATTTCAAATGAATCAAAAACTTGGTTGGGGCGAATCATTTCCGCGCGTGACATGAATTAAATTCCATGGCGCCTTCCAGCTTGCCTTCCATCATCCCTATATAGTCATACTGAAGAATGATTTATTTCTTAGCAATATCTTCCAAGGAATTCCAGTTTAATATACGATATATATTAATATACGATTAAAACCGAATATAGTTTTCCTAAACAGTAGCAATTGTGAGTATAATGGAGTCCACGAGACTGTAAGCATCGAGTATCCACGGGTTTTTATTAAATGTAACACAGACCAAAATCCTAAGTACCGTACTTCGATCACCGGAGCTGTAAAGTTCAGCCAGAATGAAGGTATTGAGTTTTGCATTAAAAAACCAAACTCATTTTTTTCCAATTGAAGGAAGTTTTCATCAAATACAGAAAAAAGCAGAAAGCGCTGAACTAGGTCCCGAAACCCGCACCAGACACGCGTTCACACAAAATCTTAGAATCACGCAGTACACAAAAACTCGGGCATTTACGAGGAATTTCTATATCAAGATCATTCCAAATTTTGGGTCCTTTAATCTTTAAAGACTGATATTTCACGAAAAATTTCGATTTTGCAATTTTGTTATCTAGTTTTCGGACCAGGCCGCGTCGACTAGCAAATTGATTTCAGTCATGACGATCGGTAATAAAGGCGATCGATTATAGATGCTAAAAATACTCAATATAGCTGCAAAGCAGCGATAACGTGTTTCTGCCGCCATGCATGTAAAGATAACGGGTCAAAATCATAATCCGAGTATGCAACTGGTAATGCAGGTAATGTATACTCTATTATTATTAAAGTTTCTGCTTTTCGACAGAAACTCTATTATTATTTGGTGTGTTTATTATTCTACGGACTTTCAAACAGAAAAACCTCCAAAAATCAAAAGCGCGCGCCCCCTTTAAATCGGCCAAGCAAAATATTTTTTTCTCATTTCTTCGTCTGAAATTGTACCAGGTGCTCGG
>JAYMFW010124419.1:9457-20575 GCA_036785005.1 Tubulanus punctatus | reverse complement strand
TTTCAGATATGTGTTTATATAGGGTATATGCATTATTTAAATACATTTCAGTGGTTTTTAGATCGGATGGCATATGACCTTTAATGGCACAAAACCTTTGCTTTGCCCATGAATTGGCATGAATTTATATCAAGGCTTTGCAGTATGATGGCATATAATCAAGGCCTGTGCAATGACAGAGAACTTTTCCAAAGCTTACATTGACGGCTCGGTAGTGTAGCCATGATATTTCGTGTGAACTCAATTTCATCTTCATCTTCCGCAGAAAGAACCTGATTTGGTAATGGAGTGGGTTCAATGTATGGATTAGTGCCGATTATTATTGTCTCAGTCTCCCTCGGTACACCACGCATGGAATCTCGGATATGGTCAGCACGTACCTAAAATACATGGAATCCAAGTGCAATACTTAGTAAAACTATGAACTTGTTTTTTAACATAAGTTGACATAGTTTCAACACGTTGGTTATGTGGTTAATTAAAAATATAGTAAATGTAATATATTGGTCGCAGAACATTTAGTAATTCCAGCAAAGTATTAATTACATCTGGGGGGTTCTGGGTTCGAACAAACTTATTACCAGGTAACTACATATTCGCCATACCATGCGAGTTGAGTAGCATACAGTGCATTTTATCCAAAATTTTGTTCAGGAAGCCCAGAAATTGCATCTCTTTCAATGAACCTATTAAAATCTTTTGGGGGGAGAACCCCCCCCCCCCCCCACACTCTATCAATGTGCCTTATGTCTCTGGTGCTTGTTATGTCTCACCTTGGGAAAATGTTCCACTCCATCAAAGAACCCCTCTCCCCCATTTTAACGGGACTTAACAAATAATAATGACTCTTACTTGTCTTTTAGGTGATGTGCGCACATCAGGTGCTTGCAACGCATCTGACCTCCGTCTGGCTGTAACTGATGCAGGTATGTCTTCTGTGCTACGACGTCCTGGCACATCCTCAAATCCAGGGTTGACTGAAATTATCATCGACATTTTTCAAAATTTGTGCCAAGTACCGATATTTAGATTTATGAAGCAAAACCATGGCATAACCAAGTTTTCCTGATTGTTCATTGCCTCAAAACCTCAAGACACAATTTATCAAAGTTTCCACAAACAACATTTCATGAGTTTTGAAACAGTTCATTCCTTGTTTTCACAATAGTAATCCACAAATTAAGCAGAGCTTAGTTCAGTTGATTTAAAACACAAAATTATAATTTTCCTTCCTGTCCGGACATCTGTGTCAGACCATTCTGCTATGCCAATACAAAGAGAGATAAGGGCTTGACAATGTAGCTATCAATTCTGCAGTAATCAAATTTATTGTCCGTAGCTGAGGACTGACTGAACTTGTGATGTCTATGACAATTTCATCAAATGCTGCAACTAAATGCACATTTTCGGTACAAATTTCCTCACAGGAAAATACAATAAAGACAGGCAGCAATCAAATTGGATAGAATGAATGTCGATCAAAATACCAGTTTCCAAGTAAACCAATATGATTGCACTGGTATCTAACATAATCATAATCATAATTTTCAATTACCTATCTAAAAATCTGGCACTTTTTCATAAAAATCATATGCCTACTGCCATGTGGTTAACCAGGAAATAACAATTACAACCATACTCATAATAATCCTTACTAACCTCAATTGCTAACAGATTTAATGAGATTCATACTACATCACATTAGGCTAGCAATAGATATTTTTAGGTCATGAAAATATAGGCCTAGAGCTCTTTAAACATCCAGTATAGCCAGCTATAGGCCTATATATTCAGATATGTAACCTTTTGGAAAGAGAAATTAGAATTAAAATCATTTCAATCAAATTTTGAAAGCAATCAAAAAAGATAAATCTCTGAATTTGATTCACTTTTACAATGGGATAACTAGATTGTAAAAGCTGTATTTTACGTCCTCAAAATGCCCTCATCAAATATAATCCAAGCAGAGTATATGGTTGTAGATCCCTTCACTTTGGAGCACCACATATTAGTAATAACCTCCCTAAGACCATTAGAGAATCTAAAATTGTCTCAGCTTTGAAGATTAGTTTGAAAACTTCCCTGAGCTTTAGGAAAGATTTAATGTTTGAACAGGGTTTCCAGTGGTCAGGACTAAGCAGGACTTTTTCAAATATTTTTTACCAAAAAGGACTTTTTAACCCAAAAAGGAGGCCTTTTTGAGTGAAATATTAGGATCAGCAAGGATTTTTCACCAATGTAGGAAACCAATTTTAGCTTATCTGATAGGATTCCGCCTTTAGAATAATACCAACACTTGGTAGACATTCTTTGTCATCACATGTGATTGAATGAATGAATTGATCAGTGGCCAAAATACAGGCACGAAATAATATGTAAAATTAAAATTTGGAAGGACTTTTTAATGAAAAAGCAGGACTTTTGGCCAAAAATGATAAAAAAGCAGGACAAAGCAGGGTTCTTCCAAACTTTTTCCAAAAGCAGGACAAAGCAGGACTTGGAAGGACCGCTGGATACCCTGTTGAATTGTTTATTATTATCATGTCTTTAACTGAAATTTTATTGTAAAGCACTTTGATTATGTTATATAGTTATGCGCTTACATAAGAAAATAATTTATTATCATTATCATTAGGGCCTAGGAGGCAACGAACCTGCATTTGAATTAAACAATTAGGCCTAGGCCTACATTGAGGTCTATCTGGATTTTTATCAAAATTTCAACTAAAAATGAAAAAAATATCATTGCGTACATACCTATGATACTGTCTCTACGTGTCGGATCACCATTCACTAGCTCTTGGGATGACTCCATTCTGACATTTGTTAGTCCTATAATAATCCAATCGGCATCTAAAATTTAATCCAAAATTTCTACAAAATGAAACCTTATTGAAGCAATATAGGTCTATGGACTATACTATACTATATGTTTACACTAGCCTACAACGTAATTCTACATGTTCAATGGAGAGTCGTCCATGCATAAGCACTTTTTACCAATGAAGACAGGGAAATTACCCAATCCAATGAGTCATTTTGTGACAGTGAATTCTAAATATAGCTAAGATGTCACTGTGTTAAACAGAGAACTAGCATGGAAATCTTTAAAGGGCTTAACAGAAATAAGCTTATAAAATGCAAAATAATCAAAAAGAACAAATGGCACAGAATTTATATCATTAAGTAAATACCAAGTTTTGCACTTAGCCTAAAGTTGTAGCCTACCCTGGTACTGGGTCAAGTCTTTTTTAAGCAATCAAAGATTAAAAGGGACATGAAAAACACTTTTTCTATTTCAAGAAATATCGTACCCCAACCATATACGTCATGGCATTGGCATTCCATGTTAGAATTAATTCTGGTAGCACCTGATTTTTAAATTTTTTACAAAAAAATAATTAAGTTTTTAGGTAGCCTACCTAATTTTCAGATTAAAAATCTAATTCAGTTATAATAAATAGGTAACTACATTAAAAAGCTAGACATTTTTGGTAATTCTGGAAATAGTTGTTACGAATACGCAGTACACAAATAAACAAACACAATCAATCATTCAAAAGTTTATTAGCTGTCAAAAGGTAGGCCTAACCAACAAGCGTAAATAGCACAGACTACATCACAACATAAACTTTATCTCAAAACGACAAATAAAGCGATGCCAACTAACAACACATTGATTTACTGATTGAGTTATAAATATAAAATGTTGTGAAGGATCAAATTACCTTGTCATCGATTCCTAACTTAACAGATTTTGACTTTAATTCGATATTTGTGCAAATCCTAGTAGTTATTATGAAGGCCAACAGGTGCGATAGTGGCAGCACTTCCCGGTCTTGAGTTGCTATTAGAAAGCTAGGGGTAGAAATTCACGTTATAGTCGGAGGCGATATTCGATGTCAATCGTAACATAAAATAGCAATCGAAATTTTGCTGTATCAATGGTTCCACTGTCTTCGTGGTGAATGTAATCCCACAATAAAACTGAATATAACTTGAGGAATTTTACAATAATTAATACCTTTTTATTGTACTAAGAAAGTCGTTCATATACAATGCATTAAACACAGAAGTTACACAATCTTAAGCACATCATACATGTATTTACAATATTCCAAAATCGAGTCAAACACTAAATATAGACAACGTTCACTGTAACTTATGAATCATTTCTTCTTTAGTAATTAAATGTGTAGTTTTGTTGACTAAGTTCATTAACGTATTTATATTGTGGGACCAATCGTTCAGCAAATCATTCGGATCTTTGGGTTGCGCGAAATTAACAATTCCATCCAGTCTATTGATCTTCGCTTGTACGGTTTTGTTGACGACGAGATTTGAAAGAAATTCTTCAGCCTCCTGAAATGAGAGAATTAATGGACATAGAAATCTCTAATCCATTGGTCCAATCACCTAGCATATAGATAATTAATTCAAGTGAATATCAATTATCATTATCGTAACTAGCTATTCATTTGTCTGGAAATTACAACACAATGTTGAACATACAAATTTGAACAGGATGTTAAGGTAAAGAATGGAACCAGAGTTAAAGCAGAGCTTGTTAAGTTACTATGGCACACCCAAAATCTTTTCTTGCAGAACATCCTCCGGTTCAGTCCAGCCAAAAGTTTCTACATTCAAGTCATAACAGTTTTTTATGGCAGTCATAGAGAAACAGGTTTTAGTCCTGACCCTAGCTCTGGAGTCAAATATTGGATCACAGACTGAATCAAGATTCGGAGAGGGGTTTTTCTGTATCAAATTTGATTGATCGAACTGTCAAACACTGTCCACTTACGGCTTCTGTGAGATCCAATAAGTCGGCCATTCTTTTCATATGAATTCTTGTGTAATATTGTGCCATGACTCTGATATTCTGTAAAAATAAATAGGATTATGATAAATCAATTTTACTACTCACACTGGTATAAAAAATCAGCTTTTTAGGCCGCCTTTAAAGATACTTTGTTTCACATCTGTTTGATATATAAATCCCCAACTGATCCCCAAACAACTTCCCTAATACAAAATGTAAAATATAAAAGACATGTAACGATAAATAGTACCCACTCGCGTCATATCTGACAAAATAGAAGAGAAACAGAGTATCTACTTTCAGTTGTTTTTGTTCCTTACATGTTCAACGACTCGGATCTTCAAGTCATCCCATCTCTTTTTACCCTCGTCAGTATTTGTGTTGAAGATTCCCGTCGCCGGACTGTTAGGTGAACCAAACTTTAATTCGGCTTCAAACTGCATGCAAACATCCTTCCATCTCATCACTTCAGATGTGGTAAATTTTTCCAATAAATCTCTGAAAAACAGAAAATACGACACTTGATAAAATATGGATGATCATCCAGATAAATTAAGGATAGCTACGAACTAACTGAACTAGGATCAAGGGATACGACTAAATTCAAAACATCCCATCATTACAGCCCTAAATCATAAATCATTGACTGAAATGCCACCAGGTTTTAGGAATACTAACAACAGTATCTGACAGGAAAACTGTTCCTCAAGGAAGTTGGAAAAGAACTGAGGCCGCGCAAAATTGATCCTTGGGGTCTCATCAGTTAAAGAGAAAATGCCACAGTCACTATTGGCAGTTTCATGTAAAAAACTTTCCTAATTAAAAATTTAAAACTTTCATGCACATGCCATTGAAAGCTGCAAAATGAAGTAAAATAGAAATAAAGTACACAATAAAATCTGTCAAGTGCTAATCAGAATGCAAAGATCAATTTTGTGCAGCCTGCTGATATCTGGTAACTTACTTGTACTTCTGTAGTTCCTCAAGAGTTCGATCCTCTTTTACTCTATGAGTTAAATCTGACTGTTCATTATCATACGGAGACAAAATCAAATAGATGACTACACATTTCAACGCCTACAAAAGAAACAATTTTCATTTTTTTCTCAAATCAAGCAAATTTCCAATGCAATAACTAGTCTCATTTGAAAAATTTATGAAATTCACAAAAGGCAAAATTAATAATGACACCGACTAAAACGTCTATGAGGATATTTAACTGATGCCTTTTTTAACCATTGATTTGAGTTACAGCAATTTAAATTACAATGACCGAAACACTTAAGACTTTCCTTGGACAATATAACCAGGTTTGTTATAGAAGAAAAAAATTTATTTTTTCAGGGTTCTCACAGGTCCTCTTTTCTGAAATTCCATGACTGAAACCTTTACATTGATATGCTCTAATTGGGCATATAGGTTTCAATGATTTTAGGCCTTTTCGCATAAAATATGCAAAATTCTTATCCCAGATGACCACCAATTTTGAAATTCAATGACTTTTCAACGATTTTGAAGAAAAAAGCCTGATTTCCCAGGAGTTCCAAGCCTGGAATTCAAATGTTCAAATTCCATGACCTGTGAGAACCCTGATTTTCATAGACAACAATTTGATGTACCGGTAAACGTAGATGTTCATCAATGAGTTAAACAACAATTTACGTGTATTTTACCTCTTGACGTTTATCCTGATCGTCTTTGATATTTTTCGTGTCGTATACAGCTCGATAATGTTTGCATATGGATAGATATGAACCTTCGTGGGCATCGAGCTCAATCATCAGCTGATAGAATTTCAATTTCAGATCCTGTGAAAAAAGAAAAAAAAAATCACAAATGTTATGAAAATGAAAATTTAGCAGAGAAAATAAGACGCTAAGAAACCAACTTCACCCATTTCTTGAAACCCCCTGCTATTATTCCAATATGTGGAATGTTTTTACATCAAATATTATAACAATATCATATTGGAAGTTATTTTCAAACGCTTGGTCTCCCAGATCGGTCATAATCCTATTGTACTTAAGATTAGACCACACGATGAGTGCCACCCCCGCCCTAACCTAACCGAGCTCTAGACATGATCACTCAGGGAAGGCGTAGGCCAGAACCTAGATAGAAAACTTGCATTACTAATACCAACCACAGGACTCAAACCTCCCAAGTACAAACCTCCTAGCAGCTAAGGTGAGCCACACCTTAGACCACTTGGCCATACAGTTGATGTAAAGAACTAAATATCTGATAATAGAATGACAATTAAATTCTTTGCAGCACTGTGATGACTACGGTATCGGTTACAACAAAATAACTTCACAACAGGTTTGTTGTAACAAAGTTTCACTGAATGCCTTTTAATAGACAAGCAATGAATTACTTTCATAAATCAATTGAAAATATATCTGATTTACTAAAAGTTTGTACACAATTCTGCTAAGTACCTCACTGCCTTCTTCATCAAAGAACTTCGTGCTTATCTTCTTGCTGATTATTTGCGTACGGATGTAATCCTTCTTTGCCAGACACAGTCGCATCTGTTCCAGAATGAATTCTACTTTTTCTCGTTTCTCCATCGAGCCGAATGTTTCAACCTGTTAGATGTGGAAGAAAAAAATAGAAAAATTCATTTTTATAGTATATACAAAATACTAACTTACGGAATTTTAAACATAAAATCATATCCGATTGAAGTAAAATTAAAAAGCTATTTACCTGAAGTTCTTGGAGGATACTAGCAGCTTCAGCAATGTCATTATCATCTTCACGAATCTTGGCTAGAGTTCTGGTCAGTCTTGCTCTTTCAATTTCAACATAAATCTGAAGAAAAATTAGATATAGAATATAGATTATACCGGCAGATATGAACATACTTAAATGACAAGATTTAATCAGTACCCAAAAAAACTTTTTGAACGATTCCCAAATTCGTTCTAAATCAGCGGACTGTAAGTGGTCAACAATTTATCCAGAAAAATATCTACAGTATTCATCAGTTCTGTATTTACGTCAGACTTTTAGAAACTTTTTTACAAGTATTTGCATCATGATTTTGGGTCTCAATTCATCCCAATTTCACCTAATCTGCCTGTCTGATCCAGATTAAGCATATGCTACTGTACCTACCTTTCCAGCAGTGACTGTTCTTAGAGTGTCAATTAATTTCAATTTTATCTCTTTAGTTGGCGTCTGTTCCACATAATTACAAGCTTCTTGCACCATTTTAGTAACCGCCTAACAAATAGAATGTACGCATGAATGAAAATATACCAGATACATCTGGTATGTAGAGTTGAGAGACCTGTCCTGGACTCATTCTGGAGTTAATACATATTATATTGGCTTCATTCCGATGAACATGATGCTGATAATGAATCAGGATTCAAATATCTAGGAAACAGTGGTCACAGGTAATTCATGAAGTTTTCATTCACAACATTAATGTTAAATTTTATCATACCTGCTTTTCGCATTAAATTTTAATCACAGGGTGGATTCACATTGAGCTATTTAGAACATTTTCAGGGTGGCCACTCATATTTGATTTGATTTTATTTGCTTTTTCTCGACGTCACTTTGTGGGTTGTTTTCCTTGACTTTCACATGTGCAAAACATGGACAATACTTTATAAAAAGATTGTGCCCTCGAAATAGCTCAAATAAGCTACCAGTACTCAGATTTCAACTTAAATTTCCATCTGAAACATGTAACAGTTCATTAGCTGTCTGTAAATACCTGTTTAAGTTGTCCACGTCTTTTACTGAGTAGGACTATGTTCTCATTGAGTAAATCCCATTCTTTGTATTCGAAGCAAAGTTTAACGATGGTCACCAAAATTCTACTTGTTGAATGAAAGTCAGCAGCCTGTATCAAAATGAAGTTAAATTACATAAGATAAGTTGGCCCACCCATATGCTCTCCCGACTTCTCACAAGTTCATATATTTTAAGCCACTGACTGTCTTGGCTTTACATTACCTTACTGCACTTGCATATCAAAGACTAGAATACCTATATCCAGAAAATAAAACATTTTAACCGAAGGTACTTAAATATTCAATGAGATTAGGGCATCTCATCTTGAATGCAAGCTCATGGTAATGTCTTTTGAGTTGTGTTAGACATAATATTAGTCTTTTTCTCTTTTTGTTACTAACATCATTGATTAGGCTATGATATTTATAATAATTTGCTGCATTCTTACCGTTCTTGTTTGTTTTTCAAGAGACAACAGAATTTCTAAAGCTTCATTCAATCTACCATCCTGAAAATATGCAAAATAGGCAACATTTGATACCAGAGGCAGAGCTGAGTTTGCCGAGCAAGGAACTATGAGGGAATATATCTGGGTTTGGGCAGGTTGTGATGTAGGAAATGAAACCCGAGAAATATCAATATAAATAAATGCTTGTGCTTTTTGTCAATATTCACTGGATAAGAAATAAGGTTATTTTGTGCCCCCTACTTTCAGTCTAATTGAAGTCTTACGCCACAGAGAGAGGGTTAGGGGAGGGACTTCACCAAGAACCTTGGTGTCAGTGTAGGTCATGCTACGTGACCTCCTGACACCAAGTCACAAACACGAAAAACCCGGCGAATTTAAAACACCACTCATTCAAACCGCCATTTCTCTACTCATACTCAACCCATTTCGATAAATAAGCTATAGTTAAAATCAGAAAGTTGTTATCTTTCTATTCGTTACACTCACCGATGAAGTTATTCAGTCCAATTTCATACACCAACGATATATTTCCGTCATATAAATCAGAAAGTCCCGGTTGTCAAGGAGCAGCAGGTATTTCAAAAGGGAGAGAGGTTGATGATACAACAATACCGGTGCGTTGTCAATGCTGTTACCAAAATTCAGTGATTCATTTTAAATTCCATAGAAAGTAATCTGCCTGCCTTTTGATGTTCTTTTTAACTATTTTTATTTTACTCTTACAAAACCATAATCTATTTGACAGCATGTACGTAATGACTTTCAGAATCTATGCGTTAGCGCATCACTATTCACCATTAGTCCATCCAGTCACCGCTAGTTGATCATAATTTTTGGCCACTATTATTGTTGATTATTTGAAATTCATCAATTTTTTTCTTTAACATTATCTAATGAAAAATTAATTTAATTTATCTAAAGGAATAATTTTTTTGTTAAACCATTCCGAACGGTAAAATCGAAATTTGGTCGTAATAAAAATAATTTAAACCTCCCTGTGAATCACGATGATTAAAAAAGCCAAACTATTTAAACAATATGCTTAATTCATTAGAAAAATCTCAACATCTGAACATAAGACACGCCCCCTTGTCTATGACTTCCTGATCGCCGCGATGGTGGCCGAGTGCGAGGAACTTTCTGAACTCACATATTTCTACAATTTTATCGATTGATACGAGAAGAATGTAATACGTGTGACCCAAACTAAGGTATCGATAGAAAGATAACAACATTCTGATTGCAGTGATAGGCCTAGAAGTATATCTATTGAAATCGGTTTAGCTGAGAACTGACGGTATAAAGTGCCGACCCAAAAACTGGTTGCATTTTCGACACGAAAATATGACTAAGTGACCCGGTGGTAGCAGGGGTCAGTGCGTCGTGTAGTGAGAGCCTTCAGCAATACTATAGGTGCACGCTGTGATGTGACTGTACCACACAGGGGCCGGGTGAAGGGAGGGACATTCATTTAAAATTAAAAAAGGAAAAAGCAACTTTAAAAGAGAGAGGCTACTCAAAGATTTGTAAAGGGATTGCAGAATTGAGGGGGGGGGCTGCCCAAACCCCATATGGAGAACACTTCCTAAATATTTTCTTAGATTCTGATTTCTGGCCTTTTTTGGAATTTCATTTTTGACAAAAAAAGACAATAGAGTAGACTTACTTTCGCAATCAGTTCACATTCTGGAATTTTTGTGTCTACAGTTGAACTGTAATCCACTTCCATTTTTTGAAGACGGCCATCACTCGACATTTTTATATCAAATGCACAAACAATTCACAAAAATTTACAAATAATTTTGCCGACTCTGCTCCACTTCGTTGGTGGCACCACCTACTGGTTATAAGCTCAGTTTTCTCTAAAATATGGAACTGGCTGATAACTACACAGCGGGTCTTTACGAATCCCGACTTTTATCAATGAAACATAAAGAATGCCTTCCGTAGAAAATATAGAAAGAATTGGTCAAAATCTCAAGCGCAAAGCTTGGAGGAAATTATGAATTTCACAAGAGGGCATGACTCGATCCGGGGGGGGGGGGGGGGCTTGCCCGGGGCCACTTTGGGTTCG
>JAYMFW010123308.1:0-20601 GCA_036785005.1 Tubulanus punctatus | reverse complement strand
GACGGACGCACGGACGGACGACGGACGAAAACCGAACGCAATAGCCCGCTGGGACTAAAGTCCCAAGTGGGCTAAAACAGCTTTCGGCGAATTGTTATTTTGGATCAATAAAATGGATTCATCGGAAAAATATATTCATAAATTACCTCGTATAAAGATAGATGACCCTCTAACATAGCGTCC
Organism: Tubulanus punctatus; assembly: GCA_036785005.1. NCBI lineage: Eukaryota > Metazoa > Nemertea > Palaeonemertea > Tubulaniformes > Tubulanidae > Tubulanus > Tubulanus punctatus. The sequence continues at coordinate 20,418 of JAYMFW010123308.1, read as the reverse complement.
TCCATTTCATTCATTTGATTTACAACTTCATGGAATTCAATTAGCTCATCGTCAACTTCATCTTCCTAAGATTAAATTGAACATATGCAAAAATCAAATATACGGAAGCCTACAAGTTGGAAAATGCTTATATTAGAAGTCTTAATAATAGATATCATAAGACAAAACTTACATTTCCAGTTTTTAACATGACAAGATCACTGTTTTGCGGAGAGAGTTGTTCGCCGTTATCGTATATGATAGCGTTGCTAGGTCTTTTTGATTCGATTGGAACATCGGCGCCTAATTCTTTAACTCGATCGGCATATCGTAACGTATTCATCGTGTGTTCACAACAGCTTATACCAGGGGATATCATAGCAATCTAGACGAATAAAATTCACTCAAAATGAAAAAGCTAGTCGATATCCAGAGTAACTATGAAAATTGAACTTCAGTGCTTCATCTAGTCTTCCCTGCCCCCTAAGTACTCCACCCCTCTGCCCTCTGAAAAATTTCTTTTCACGCCTTCTTTTTATTGTTCATGATATTCGTGCCCCTTTTTAGAAATGAGAACACTGCCCTCTTGAATCCTACATGAAGCACTGAACTTGATTACATAGATATAGATAGACTATCAAAAATCATAGTATAACTTAGATAATTCATATCTATCTCGATTTCTCAGGTGACATTAATCATTGGTTGTTTGATATTCGAAATGATGATAATAGTGTCCGTAAGGAAAGTTAAGTACTCAGTTTCCAGATGATGATGAATTTCTCTTACCATACATGTTCTTGATTTGTCTCCGATGAAAGAATCTCTTAAAACTTGTGTAAGTTTACTGGCTCGGAATGGCAGGTGGGCACCCTTTCTGCCTAAAGCACGTATACACTCCTGAAATATATTCAACCGCATGCTTTATTAACAGTTCAGTAAAACTCACCTAAATCAATCATCAGCATCTAAGTTGTCAAAGTGTCTGGGTCAACATTAGTCAACAAGTCCCAATTTTCAAAAATGCAATTCTAGTTCTTTTGAAGAATTTTCATCTAAAGCAGGGTTCCTGCACTCATCATAGAAGGAAATTCCATGACTTTCCAGTGACATATTTCATGAATTTTCCCTGATGTTCCAGGTTTTTCTGCACTATCATCGTCAATTCTGTCTTATTTTCAGAAAACATCTTCAATTGATGATGTTGATATATCAATTTATTGGCGACTCATTTTATATGAAATTCCTTGACTTTCAATGACTTCAGAAAGAAACAGTTGAAATTCCTCCTCCGAATTCCCCGACATTCCAGGTTTTTCAATGACCGCGGGAACCCTGTAAAGCTAGGCACGCATGGATGCATTTAGTTTCAGGTTTTCAGATCCGATAAACCATAGACAATAAAATATACATAACACTTTTAATATGTATGGAGGCGATAATCGGACGTGTGAACCTTGCCTAAGTCACACCCAAAATCTTGGTCTTGGAAGCAACAACTAAATCAAGGTTTACTGTAATGCAGGACCCGGATTAACAGACTGGTTATAATTTTATCGCAAGTGATACGTTTTAAAAAATCAGTTATTTCCATCGTTTTACATTGTCTGCATAGCAACCTGGGCTCGATGTTTACACTAATCCGCTATTCCGAGATTAGTAGATTTTCAAACGGATTAGTAAATTCAACAATCAACTTAGGGATATGTTGTAAAAATGAAAATGCGTCTTCAACAATTCCAGTACAAATGCAGCCCCCTCTATAAATTTTTGCATGAAATACATTCTTCATTTGTTGCATTTTTCTTTGGTCTTGAGAAAGTCTAAACTGATACCCGGTCGTTACAAAAACTACGCAAAAATGTAAGGAATAGTGGAATTTAAGTTTAATTATTTCTGTGACTAGTTGTTTATTTTGTAAACATTGAGCCCTGGCAACTGTATAAACAATAAGCAATAAATGCTAGCGATAAAGTTATTGCATGTCTATAAAACGGGGCCCAGATTTAAATAGGTTTTTCTTAGTTGTCAGGGGAATAATGCTTACTTTGAGTGCGAGAAGACTTTTATTAATCTCAGCTCCTTCCATTCGTGTCATTCGATCGGAACTCATAGTATCTGCTCCTCTTTCATTACCAGCTAAATCTATTAGCGAAAATTTACCGTGCAGTTTTCGAGACCCTCTGGAATGAAAGTACATACGTGACGAATGTCAAATTTCAACCAGTGTACAGATTTCAGAGAAATAATGCCGATGCTTCGTAAATACTTACGCTTTCCGTAAAATGATTTGAAACACAGCGTGGGAACGTGACGAATGCTGATTCGCTGAAGTCTGACCTGAAGTTCTGGAATATAAGATTTTTCATGAAAATAATCGGAACTATAAAACTTTTCCATAAAGTTTTATCGTGCACTTGAGATGTGGCACTTAAAAAGTTGCTTGGTTTTAGTTAGCATCGTTCAGGCTATGGAATTAGGACAAGCCATAAAATATTCATAATTAAATTCTAAATTTGTGGCACTTTTCAACCCAGTGCTCATCTCTATACTGTATTTCATAAAATTTCACAGATCACCAATATAAAATTACACACTTAAAATGCTTGAGTTTGCTTGCTTTATTTTTCGTACGTACCTAACATTATTTCCATGATTAATAAGCCTCAACACGTCGTCAGCAGAATCGACGACTTCCTCTTTTAATCCAACCACCTGAACTTGCTGTTTATGATCTTCTAGGACTCGAAGTTTAGTTTTCTTATTCAGTAAATCAAACACCTTCAAATAAGAATCGAAAAATAAAACATAACGTCAAATTATTATGAAATGAAGTACCAATAATCATTCCAAGTTAGAACAATAAGATCCTAGATCCGACAACTGAAAAATAAAAAATTCCTGGTATATCAAATTTGCTTGCTTTATGAAAAAATATCAAATTTGATATATTCTGGATATTTTTTCGTTCAATTTTGGGATCTTCTCATCATTATTTTCAAATAATATTCCCCTACCTTTCCACTGTATATTTCAAAGAAGCTTGCGCCCACTACGAGATCTGAATTTTTCTGTTTACTTTTCAGCAACCGAAATACATCCTTCGCAGCTAGACAGTAAATTCCTTTGGAAGAATCTTGTTGGCCTTTGGAAGAAAAATCACCACCCATAGTCTGTAAATAAGAAACATACAACATATTTATGGACGGGTAACTAGAATTGTTTTGCGACTGGTAACTTTAGTCTGTTTTGTAATCTATTTTCTAGTCCCCGAGATCAGATTTCTTCATCCAATATTGTCAAGTATCTATATCTGATATTGAAATTTCAGTGGAAAATATTGAGTTACTAACAAATCAATTCTGACAATGCATAGTACATATGCCACTAGAGGTTTCATATAACACACTGCAAATTGTACGGTTAGATCTGTGTGGATGATATTGTTGATCATTTGAAATTTTTTATGGGCCTTGCCATCCAGAATCATGTTTTAGTTATCCTGACCCCAAAATGTGAAATTCAAGTCAAACTATATTTGAATAGGTAATGTGATAAATGTAATGTAATTCATATTTCACCAAAATATGATACAAAATACATAAATATTTTACAAAATGTTTAATTATTGGTGAAGGGAGTCTAAACGGAGCCAAGTTGGCGATTGGATCCTTAGGGCACGTTCAGACCGGGATGATTGGTGATGGTGATGATATGACAATGATAATGGTAATTGTAGAAATAATTAAAAATTATTCATAATTCAGTGCTAGTTAGTGATGAGACTAACAACATTTAACGCCGACTTACATGAGTTTTTCCACTTCCAGTTTGACCATAAGCAAAGCATGTAGCCATACCACGCTCAAATATACTCTCTACTAGGGGTTTCGCTGTATATCTAAAACACAACATTACATCGAAACGTTACGCCAAACCAAGTCGTATTTTTGCTGTCATTCTCTCTCTACCATTAAACTTACTTATAAACCATTTCGTTGGTGGCATTTTCATCAAAAGCGTAATCGAAACGAAAATTCTGACTTTCCAGATATTTCGTCAGATCCACTTTTTGTTTAGGTTCATGGACTATCACACTCTTCTTGTTAGGAACCGTTATCACAGATATATCTCTTTTGCCTAATTCTGACAAAATATGAAATACGAAACATCATACACAGATTGATATTGTAGAAATCTTGACATGTGGCAGTAAATTAATGCTAGTATAATGAAATTTTATCTACTAAAGCCTAGAGCATCGAAACCATGTACACCTGAATCTATATTTATTTACAATAGCCTCAATATAATATACATCTATACAGTAGAACATGTATATAGAAATCAGGTGTACCTTGTATATTTTCAAAATTGTCAACCGAAGTCGAATTTTTACCTTTTTTATTGATAGGCCGTTTTCGTACGCAGACACAAATTTGATGGTCCTCTATTTGGTCATTAGTTGTTAATGGTTGAAAGTCAAGGTTCGCACAGTATTTTCTGTATATTGAAAAAAATGGCATATATAAAATATCGAAGTAAACATCTCTAAGAGAAAATATTAACCTACACAGAAAATTCAAACCCAGTGAAAATGAAAAGTATGGCTTGAGCAGTTAATTATGAATTATGATAACCACCCCCTCATTTTTTCCTATATTCTCAAAATAATACAGTAGACTCAGCCCACCTTGGATCCGGCTACGCCGGAAATCCGCTCACCACAGATGAAAGAAAATATTATTCTGCAATCAAACCAACATATATTTCAAAGAAAAAACCATCCTTAGCTTGGAATTTGCCTACCTCAGACAGAATTTTCCGGTCCCCAGGGATCCCAGGTAGCTGGAGTCTACTGTAGTATGTATCTGACCTAAGCCCCTCCCCTTCCCCATGTATGTGAGTGTGTGTAACTTTATGAATGGATCAATATGCATAAAAGATCAGCTCTTTTTTCTTATATCCCTAGCATTAGACTTTAGCCCCACCTTTCCCACCAGTGTATATAATTTAGAAATGGCCCTTAACAAGTGCATAATTGCAAGTGAGCGTAATGATCAATTGATAGCAACAGAAATAAGTCCTCATAGCCTATACGCAAGCATTGAGAGGTTGTTATTGTAATCATAACAAAATCATTACAAACCTTATCATTTGTAAAAATTCCCAGTGAGGATGAGAAGGATCACAATCGGGACTTTCTTTAACGGCTTGTTGTGCAGCTCGTCTTTCTTCTCGCCGTTGTTTTATCTTTTCGACCTCCTTCACACAATTTGATTTTTTCGCTGTAAAACGAAAGATTAATATGATTTGCCCGAAGTTACAGAGTCATATCATAAACATAACTGTAGTTTAATCCGAAACATACCATTCGCAGTGATTGATATATTTGAAAGATTTTTTCTGGAGCTTTCGTCGTCCGTTTTAGATTCAGATTTCACTTGAATCGCCTGCGCCGAGGGAACTAAAAACAAACGACTAATGACTGACAACAAAGGAACTATAACCAAGGATCCTCATGCTACATTAAGATATCGCAAAATTTGATATTAGAATGCAATACAAGTCGTTCAAAAATAAAGATAAAAAAGCATTTCAGTATACAATAAATACAATAAGCGTTTGAACAAATGGAAATAAGTATTTATCACGATATATAGTAGAAATGATTTTAGTGCTTGCTGCACTGTCAATTAATCTTCATCACGTTTACTAAATACCAAATCAATATACCAGAGGAAATTACATACTTTTACTACTAGAGTTTCTAGCTGTAGGATTTTCTATCACAGATACATTATTTATCTACAAACAATTAAAAGACAACATCTATAAACATAGATTAATATCCATTTACAAACCTGGGGAATCAATCTCCTCCGATATCGAAGGCTTTAAATGATAAAATGTACAATAATCATCAGAAATAGAACTTCAATTTTCAAGAAAAATATATAATCAATTCCATATAGGCCTATCTATAATATACATACCCTGCCTGCAGGTGCATTTCTAAGAGCTGGTTTTTGTTGTACTTGACAAATGTCTGGATTTAATGAGAAAATTGCCTCCATTTCAATCTGTTGAAAAGATATTTACAGAGAAAACTTAATTACTGTTACAGACCTCGCACTAAAGATGAAAAATGATGTCTCTAATCCTAAAAAAATCATATTGTTTCAGTGATGATTTTTGTCAATTCGTAACTAAATGTTGTGACATTTAAACTGTTCAGCAATGCATTGACAAAGTCATTTCGAAACCGGTGGGGTTTTAAGGCTGTGTTTTACTGGAGTTTTCTACAATTATTTGTCATTTTTATTCAAATTATAAAATTAAACTAATTACTAATCACTAATTCAACTTATCTCCACATGATAATAATTAGAATCAAAAAGGCCTATCAAATCTAACGAAGCTGAAATTATTTCTTGAGAAAGGGCGATACTTGGAAAATCTGTAATAAACTTCTCATAGGACCTGTACCTCTTTTCCTTTAGTCTCACCACGTTCAAACCATTCAACCGTAACGCTACGATTTTCCCAATTAACTCCACTAATGACAGCCGAATGAACCCGACCTAATCAATGAAGAACAGTGTAAAGATTAACTTTTGTAATGTGCCCATGAACGGAGATGACTAAGGCTATGGGATTAATTAATAACATACCATCTGTTCTTTGAATATCAACATTGCTTCCAATATGTAAATCCGTTTCTACGTCGCCAGTTGCCATTGTCTACTCTGATCAACTTTAACTCAATGCGGCTTATATACAAACAGTTAATCCATTTAATTTATGAAGACAATATTGCAAGCCCTACAAAAAAAGTGGATGACCAGGTCCAGTAAAATTATTTTCCATCTAATGGTACCAGTTCACTACTGCTAAAATGACGTTGTGACTTATTAACTTAATTTCGTATTTTTAGGGAACATTGTCTAAATAGAAAATTATCATTGTGGGTTTTAACTCTACTCAGGCTTAGTTCAGTATAGTAAAAAATGAAAAATCTCATCATATTTTTGTAGTGTAGGAATGGATGAAATGAAATATAGCCTATATATACGCATAGCTAACTACAACAATCATAAATTGGAAGACATTATATGCTTGATTATTGAAATGCTTATACCAATTACAAAATAGTACATGACATATATCGCAAAAGCATTTTTAATCCACACCCATCAAAAGGATTAGCGCAATTAAGAACATTGAATTGAATTGAAAGCTCGGAAAAAATTTTGAAGTTTAAAATCTTCTTTAAAATACCTAATTTCATAAGACGGTTTGCCTATAGCAATAACATGGACGGTTAGATATTATCAATAAACACAGATCATCAGAATTAAATGCAACAAATGGCTTTAAATCTTTGTGAGAAAAATATTACGGAATTTTTTTGAAGTGAGACGTCCGCGAACTCCAGTTTACTAAAATACGGATACGGACTCAAAATTGGATTTTTAGTTTATAGTAACTGTCATGGCGACCAAGTGTATTCAACTACACTGTCATCACATATAAATGTAAATCTATGGCAATGTCTTTCGCTTTCTGGTGATGAGCATGTTTTTGAGTAATGTCCTTTCATCAAAGTTTTTTTAGTGAAGTACAAGTTTTACCTGCCATTCCAGAAAGCAGCAAATTTTCAAAGAAATAGTCTGAAGTGATAAACTCAATTGTCGGATCAGGTTCGAATCCCATTATTATCATGTCTACCATGGAAGTGGATAGTACAGCTTCAGAAGCTTTCAAAACTCAGTTGAGCACACTGTGTCTGAAGGAATTTCCCTGTGGATTAGGTTCATGGGTTTGTATCTTTTTTATGTCGAATTTCTAAACAGCAGCGCAAATATAACGGAATTATTAATTGTGTGGTAATTTCGGATTAGGATAGATCTTCCCTTTTTCCAGATCGAGACAAACAAAATAGTAACTCCAAGCAGCAAAGCTGTGACATTAGAACCAGTAAAAACTAGTCGGAGTAGATTCATTGTTACTTTAAAAGGTGAGGAAAAAAAGGACCGCTTTAAATGAACTCTTATGATTTTTCATCAGACTTATGTTCGAGAGAGGCCCATAATTTATTACTATTTTATTTCATCACAGATTATGGTTCAAATTTTGAGAAATCTGAAACTCGAGAAGAATTTGTCAACTCAAAATATTCTCCCTGGCATCTGGACTATAGCTGGAGTAAAGAAGCTTGCAATCTGCGAATGGTTGCTGCTAAATCGCCCTGGCTTATTGATGATCGATTTGTTTACAGCTACTTCAAAACTTTACGAATCATCGACAAAAATGTAAGTAAAATTTAAGAAGTTCTGAAATCAAATCCATACCAAGTCCCCCTGCAACATCAATGATAAAGAATTTAACCCTTTCTGTCCCAATTTTGACTAGAGTCGAATTAGCCATGCTACCCGACTTCCCCAAAAGCGACTATAGTCGATCAGGTATAGCCTGCAAAAATCATCTATTCAGCAAGTCCCATTCCTCATTAAAGTGCCAATGACGCATCTTTTCAACAGAGGGCATACTGGTCAATTGTTCTGTGCGATCAAAATCATATGTCAAAGATTTTAGCACTGAAAGTTGGGACTGAATGGGTTAAGCACTATAGTCTCAACAACCATCCTTTCATGCCCATCAATATATGGGCAAGGTTTAAGTCCAATCCAACCTCAGCTACAAAGCTGAGCTAATGATGGTGATGATGATGAAGTTGATGAAGGTCAGAAATTTGTTTCTAATTGAATTTGTATCACCTCCATGTAGCTCTAATCCAATGAATAAAATATTCGCTGTTATTTTCTTATTTTGAACAAGAGTGTGTTTTGTTTCAGGTAACCCATCTCGATAGTGGTTTATTAAAGCTAAAGCAATTGGAAGAATTAACATTGAGTGCAAACATTTTGGAGACGGTTGATTCAAGAAATTTGCCGAAAAACCTTAAAGTAAGCTTAGAAAATTTGATTTATGTTCAAATTTTTCTATAGGCTACTCATTGTGGAATCTTATTGTCATTTGATTCCTTTCAGGTTTTGGAATTGTGTGCAAACAGAATTAGTGATCTATCAGCTCTCTGCAGAAAACCTCCACTGCTCGAGCACCTCGGACTCGGATACAATAAAATATGTTTTGTTGACGACTACATCACTGGAGAAACTTGGTAAGAAGTTCAAATATATGTTTAAGGCTAAAATAAAAGGATGCCTTGTTTCTAATCACTTTCAAAATCTGACCGCGTCGCTTAAAGCTAATTGAAGTAAATAACCGTTTGATTTTCAATTAGAAAATATGCGCCCGGGTGTAGTCTTTTGTCCATGAATAAAGAGTGCCTGACTTAGAGGATAAAAAGCACCGATCCTCGTCCTCTTTTGTTGAAGGAATAAGTGTGATCAATTTTTTGTTGGCCTGAAAATACAATTTATTAAACAATGTACATGGCTTTAGCCTCTGTAATTGTTATTCATGTTTTGCAGGCCAAATTTGCTGTCACTAGACTTGGGAAGAAATGATCTCTCAGATTTGTTGGATATAGTTCGAAAATTATCAACGCTGCCTAAATTGAGAAATCTTGTTCTACAAGGAAATCCACTAGCTGTGAGTGACACTGTTGATTGAATACAGATTTTACTGAACTCGATGCTTGATTTTCTGTCTCGTTTTAGTTAATCGCAGGTTATCGAGGATACACTATTGACAGCCTTCGAGATCTTACTATTCTCGATGATTTAAGGATATCGGCAGATGAAAAGCATCACTTCAAAGGTCTAGCGAAAAGGCGAGGTAATTTATGACAATATTGTTACAGTGGAATCTCATATTCAAAATACAGTGAAACCCATGATATAATGATTCTCTGGGGACATTATTTTTTCATTGTAAGCGAATTTCGTTATAACCTTAAGTCAGATATTTAGTGTGGAATGAGCCGGGACCTTGAAAATTCATGGTTGTAATGGGAGTTTTGCTCAAAGCCAATCGTTATACCAGGGTTCCACTGTACAATCAGGTCACATTTGAAAGGAATTAAATCCTGTTAGTTCACGATAAACAGGAATATGGTATTCACAATGCATATAGACATCCGATAACTAATCCAACAGAGCCCCTGGTTACTGACGGTAACTGCTCTTTACGACCACTTCTCGAGAGTGGGACTTTCGTGCCTGAACAAAAACTCTGCACCCGAAAACTAATCAAATAGAGTTCGTTATCATTATTGACCACATTTTCGGACTATGTAGCCAACACCGGGAAAATAATTCACCATTGTCAGGAGCAGGCCATGGAGTTCTATTCATTTTGAGCTACTCTTTTTTAGAATTCATTTTGGATGAGGCTAAAGTTCGATTTGCTGTAAAACAAATGAAAGGAATACCAATGCCTGAGGAATTGAAGGTGTGTAGACAGCTTTGACATTTTCTGAAGCAATCTATCATTCTTTGTCTCAAATTTCATTTTGTTGTTTTCTTTTTTTCAGAATCCCGATGACCAGCCGGAGTATCCTATCGTACAGAAGAAGTACTTTGTTCAATTCATGTTTTTAGAAGATAATTCATCGAAAGCGGAAGTTTTTGAATTACTCGGGGAAGATTCGGATACAAATTCTTTCACTCAAAGAACTGAATTCACAGAACCAAATGATGTATGTTGTGTAATTAAATCTTGCATATACAGCAGGGGTGGGTCCAGGGCCCAAATCTGACGGCCTTCCAGATTTAAAAGGGCACTATTTTATATATAAAGGGCACTTATGTAATCGTGCTGATACCAGCTTAAACCAATTAGGGTGGTTTGGGGGTCCTCCCCCAAGAAAATTTGAAAGATGAAGGGGCTGAGATGCAACTTTAGAGGTCTCCAGCTGACTTTCTATGATACTAAGTAAGATATTTATTAAGTTATATAATACAGAACATTAAAAAGGGGCAATTTTTGTAAAAAAGGGGAACTTAAATTTTTCTGACTGCCTTCCGATAGGCATCGGCGGCACCCTGGATCCGCCCCTGTACAGTTGCAAACAACATTAGAATGATTTGATTCTTTTATTCAAGGAAGCACCGACTGAAGCAGCAACGGAAGAACCAAATGGAATTAAAACAAACACGTGTCCATCACCAGATCTCAGGAGTGTTAGCTTCGCTCACAGCACTGAAAATATACACGTTACAACTGAAAATATTCAATCAGGATCGAAAGGTAAAACAAATTTCTTTTTGACAAGATTTGTTGAGTTTTTCATTCTGAGATGAAGTTTTCATATACCTTTCAGTGGAGTCGCTGAGTTTGAATGAAAATCCAGAACCGGAAGAAGTCGGTGTTGAATCGCCACCCCAAAATAGTTGTCAATCACCACTGGAAAATAGTTGCACATATAATCTAGCACCATTGAACAGCGAGCAAATTGCTTGGGCTGAAGAAATGGAAATTGATTGGTGGAAGAATGTTACTAGAGATAATTTGCTCGGTTTGAGAGACTTCTTATTGCAAGGAATCGATATTGCGGTCATGGAAGAAAAGGTAAGCTATATTCAGAGTTGAGATCTATGCCATTCAGAAAATCCATCATTTCCGCAAAATGTAAATTCTATTGAATTTACAGATTCTAGCCTACCCTGCAGAACAAGCAGCTGGTGAGAATTCAAGCCGTACCGGATCTGCTAAAAGCAAATCCAAAGATAGTAAGTCAGGAAAACCTGCAAAAGATGCTAAAGGAAAAGTAAGCTTTCAAACGGATGTTTAATCAGTAGTCATACTCGATGAGATCAGTTGTCAGTTAAGTTGCTTTGTTGCGCTTTGATTTCAGAGTGCAAAGGACGATAAAAAGAAAGGGAAGAAAAAGGAACCAGAAGTTGAATTACAGTACATGCCTCCTGAATATACAACGCTAGCTAGTTTCCATATGTCTTTGGAAGAAATGTTGGAGGGAGAGTATGAGGTGAGCAGAATAAATTATTGAACTGTCTAGTAAATTTCTAATTTATCGAGGGTTTCTCCTGTTTTAAATGCTGACTGCGATCGAATAACTTTCAGCTTGAAGAAACATTCGTCCACGGAGAAATTGAAGCGGAAGTTGAAAAAGTTGAAGAAACAAAACATGACACCAAGTCTGAAAAAGCCAAGGGCAAAAAGACTCCACCAAAGGGGAAGAAAGATGCTCAGGGTAAATGATTAATTTTTAGCCCAACTGGGACTTTAGTCCCTTTGGGCTGTGGCATAGTTTTTGTCCGTCATCCATCCATCTGTCTGTAGATGGAAATCAGTTTTTTGAGGAAGTTTTTGTCATGCATTGAGCTGTTGCCTTGATACTTAGTATGTAGGTCTATCTATCCAAGGGCTGTCAGCACACCAATGATTCGGTCCCCCAGATCAATAATTCTCTGGTAGCGCCCTCTTCAATTCCATCAAATTGGCTATTTTGACCAGTTTTTCGAATTTTTCAGGAAGTTTTCGTCATGCAATTAGATATTGTCCTGATACTTAGTGTGTAAGTCCATCTACACACCCACCGACTATATAATGCCCTGGTAGCGCCCTCTTTGATATCGTCAAATTGGGTGTTATGACAAATTTTTCAAGTTAATTGTGAAAAGATTCATTAAGCATTGCGCTATAGTTTTGCCATGTAGCTTCCACTCTGTTACTACTTTTCTGCATCCCTAGACATTCCCATGGGCATGAGGTCCCTGGACCCCTAGTTCCGATCCTTTAAATCATATTTTGTTCTAAAATCTCATATACATATTTTGTCCTCCGGTTTCTCATATTTGTTTATATATCCTTTTGTCTTTAATTATGTGCCTCATAAATTCTTTTTTATAATGGCCTAGTAGATCAAGGTGAGTTATCATATTAATTCTGAAATTGTAAATTTTTTCAGATTCTAAAACTCATGCCGCAAAAAATAGCAAAGATGACAAAAAGAAAAAGTCAGATAAGACAGTGAACGATGAGGAAGAAGAAGATTTAACTCCTGTTCCGTTAGAAATATGTGTGAAAATAAAGTTACATCATTGGACTACAGCAATGGACAGTGTACATGCTGAACAGGAACGCGCGATAACTAGAGAGACTGCTAAATCTTAAGAGTTTACATTTATTAGAAATCAATCCGTCCTAAATTTCCTATTGTGTGCCTGTGATATTCTGCAATATATTATTTATTTTATCTTAATACTAATAAATTTTCGATTCAAAGATCCTAAAAAATTGTTGCCTGATGGGGTTCGAACCTACTTTAACTCAATGTTTGGTGGAAAGATACGGTAGAGCAACGACACAACGATTTTTTCAAGGTCGCCGAGCTGTCTAAAATATTTTTTTAATGTTCGCGTCAACAACGCTATGTTATCATGGCTTCGAACGCAAAGTTTAAACATTCTGCAGAACAGTATGCGCGCAAGGTTTTGTCAAATTTACAAGAACTAAGAGAAAATGAACAATTTTGTGATGTGACTTTTTGCATTGATGAAAAGAGATTCAAAGCTCACAGGAATGTCGTCTCTGCTTCAAGTCCTTATTTCCATGCTCTTTTAACTGGAGATATGAGAGAACACAACCAAACTGACATCACATTACACGATGTTGACCCAAAAACATTCCAAACGTTACTAGATTTTATATACACTGGTAAGCAGTTAGAGCTTTTTGACCTAAACTAGTATTTTTCCATTAATATTATTGCACCTTAAAATGGCACTTAAATCCTTTGATTTTCAATGATTCTAGGTGAAATTGAAGTTACTGATAAAACATGTCAAGATTTATTAGCAGCTGCTGATATGTTTGGTTTAAGTGACGTTATCAATGCTTGTTGTGAATTCCTTGCCACCCAACTTCATCCATCTAACTGTATTGGTAAGATAATGTTTCGCACTGTCAACGGTAACGGGAGTCCGTAACCGGAAATGCCCGGCTCCCTTTACGGGAGCTCCGCTGCGCAATTAAAAAGATTTACTAGTAATTATAACAGGATTTGAACTCCTGCTGTGCAGTAGACCAGCGCCCTTACCAATACGCTACCGAGGAAGCGATGCCATCAATCAAATTTTTGATATATTAATACAGATCCCAACCCTAACCCTAACCCTATCCCGTAAACGGAGCAGGATGGATTGGATTACGGACTCCTGTAACCGTAGACAGTTTGATAATGTTTAGCCTGGAATTCTATCTCATGGAACGACTCTTTATTCTCTTCCATAATTTTTCATTGCAGGCATCATTCAGTTTGCTGAGAGCTATTCATGTGTGCAGTTGATGAAAGTAAGCAAAGCCTATATGGAAAATCATTTTCTCCAAATTGTCCAAGAAGAGGAATTCTTAGCCATGTCCAAAGACAATCTGATTCATCTGCTGAGTAGTGAAAATCTTAAAATCGATCACGAGCTACAGGTCTTTCAAGCTGCTCTGAAATGGTTGTTACATAATCCCAAGGCACGCCGTCGAGCTGTTTTTGATGTAGTTGAACCGATTAGGTTTCCGATTATGAATTTCAAATCACTGGAAAAATCTGTCGATGACGTCAGTGATTTTAGCCTGAAAATTGCCTTGAAGAAACTGCTGCAAGATTACCACACTGACCGTCGACTCCCTTTCGAAGTTAAACTCAGCCGATTAAAGTTATCTCAATTACAACCTCGAAAGAATTCACGAAAAAAGATCTACGTTATCGGCGGTTACAGTCGACCAGTCGGTGGAAGATGGAGTGATCTTCGAACTCTTTCTAAAACCGAATGTTTTGATTCGTTCCAACAAGAGTGGACATTTCAGGCGTCATTACGCTGCCCTCGTAGTGGATTGGGAGTAGCCGTATTGAATGGTCTGATATATGCTATTGGCGGTGAAAATGACTCCCTTATATACGATACTGTTGAATGCTTCGATCCGTCCCAAAATAAATGGACCTTTATTCCAAATATGACATACCCACGGTCGGCACTTGCTGTTTGCGCATTTGATGAATTTATATTTGCATTCGGTGGATGGATAGGCTCAGAAATCGGTGACACTGTTGAAGTGTTCGATCCAAACCTGAATTTGTGGAAACGTCTCGATACAATGAAAACAAAACGTGTGGCAATGGCAGCAGTTGAGCATCAAGGTAAACTATATCTGTAATTGATTCGAAATAACTTGAAGAAATCATTGATTTCATAGAGCATGACTTTAGTTTATGTGCAATTTACTGATGTAATGATTAAAGGGGTCATCCATTTAGTATGTAGCGTTTTAACAGCCAAAATTTAATGATGTATATTTGATGATACAATGAACTCCTTTAACCTCGGAACCATTTAAGCCTGGATATGCCTAGCTAAGACTAAAATTCTTATCCCTTTGCTTCATATTCTGTTGAATTTGCCTCACTTGACTTGGAATATAGCTCGGACAAATATTCTTTGCCTCAAGAGATAGTTTACTGTACCAAAGGAGTTGAAACTTTTCCCCAAAAGATAATAATAGTGGATCATTTGTTAGAAGAATGATTTATTGTTGTATTTTTCATTTTTGTAGGGCTTCTTTATATAATTGGTGGCGTTAGTGACTTAGGTTTAGAAATGTCGTTAGTTGAAAGTTACAACCCTGTCATACAAGAATGGACAACGCTAAGTGCCATGAACACGAAAAGGGCACATTTTGGAGCTGCAGTATTGGATGAACATATCTATGTTGTAGGTGGTTCCGATGGTTATGGAGATGTCCTCAACTCGATGGAACGCTATTCACCAGTTTCGGTATGATCTCGGAGTAAATGGAGAACGCATGCAACACAATTCCTCGAGACGATCAAAGCCACTGTCATTTAGAGTTCATTTGCCACCTGATCAGTACATAGACAGCCTCGATTTTTCAATAGATTCAACATTTCTAAAAAGCTTTAAAAAAAGAAAAAATTTCTAAAAAGCTAAAAATATATATCATAACCTCAATAGGATTCTAGATGAGAAACTTTTTAATTATGTTTCCAAACATTTTGCAAAATTATTCATTGAAAAATGTCTAGGAAATTAAGTATTTTGATGATTACCTTTAATTGCCTGATTTTTCAATACCTGACCAGTCCTGACAACGAACTATGGTGTCATTTAAAAGATCTTATCTTGATGGTAGATTTTTATTATCTAATTAATAATTCACATGTTTGTCAACTTATGAGAGACACCAGTAAAAACTTAGAAGTAAGATAGGTATGAATGTAATGATTTAGGAATCCATTGAAGGTATAAAATGCACATTTTTAAAAGTGCGTCAGGATCAAAAAGGCAGGGGATGGGAAATAGTCAACACATGTCTATGAATAGAGTGATTCTGTGAATATCTCTACACAAAAGAAGTGTGACCAGGTACAATTGCATCAACCCTCTGTGGATGTCTGGTTTATGCTCGCTCTTATGAATGACAGCGACTATGATCATTGTCTGTCAAAGATTAATTGCCTGCGTTCTCCATTCAGTCTATTCTCTTCAAGGTATGATCTTGAAGTAATCATTGACTGATTCGATGATTACTTCAAGGTATGATACAGGTGATTTTTCAATGCAAGCTTGGTATAATCCAAATTTCCACATATCCCAGACAGTTTTTACAAACTGAACTGAATAATATGTTAGGTATAATACATTAACTGGTCCCAAGCGATTCGGTTCCCTCGTTTTTCATCAGATTTCAATGATAAAACAAAATTGTTTTAACTAGTAAATTTCTATAACATGTCTTCACGTGTAATGTATCTGCTATCTTCTTCATTTTCCATAATATTCCATAATCATTCAAATTCTGGAAATCTAATTTCAGGACCGATGGGAAGAAATGCCAGGTTTAAGAGTTGGACGAGCTGGGCCATGCGTTACTTCAGTTAATGGCATGATATACGTGATGGGTGGTCACAAAGCTGGAAATGAACTACATGCTCCAGAGATATTGGATACTGTGGAATGTTTTGATCCTCAAACTAATAGTTGGATTGAAGTTGGCTTTATGCTGTCTAGTCATTGTGAAGCTGGTGTTGCTGTTATCTGATAAACAGGCTGAAATAAATTACGGACAATGCACTGTAAGGATAATCATCCTTTTTAGTCATAGAAAGTTCTCTGATTTCTGTAGTTTTGTGAACGACTGAAATAGTATCAAACTGTGATAGCGCTTAACTATTTTTCCTTTTTTTGTGATGGGATTCTAAGAAATAAAGTTTATTTTCTGAAATGATTCGGTTAATTTTTGTTTATATGGTATTCTCGGCTAACCTACGTGAGAGCGCAGAGTTTTTTGCTCATGGGATTCAAACCGAATTAATGACCATCTCAGACATTCGGACTATAGTTGGTCTCTGCCAAGAGACCTCCCCTATTAATTATACGTCTAAACAATAGCTGAATAGTTATTACTTCCTTATCGGGAAATATGAAGTCATATTAAGTAATCGATTTTTCGTAGTCACTTAGTTAACAAAATGTTTTCTCTTAAATTTCCTTGTTAGTTACGCAAAATGTTTTTGAAACTTTCTAGTAACAAATTTTGAATATTTTCATCTCTTACATTTTATTATTTTATATCTATTCTCGACGTGACAAGTATCATTCATGATATCAAAGTATGAACTAGTTTTTTAAAAATTTTTATGCCGGGAGTTTTTAAGTGGCCCACCGACAGGGGCCCGATGTTTGGTGACCGACCACCACCCCCCCCCCCCCCCCCCAAATCGTAGTAGTATGTAGTTCGTGGCCCGGCCGGTCATTGCCGAAATGACATGAAATTTGAAAAAAACTTGTCGAATACGAGACATAATTTATTAGATTCATTGTAAAATGATCGATGTGTAAGAACAAGTATCATCATGCACGTGTGAAATTTTGCACATTTTTACACATTACTTATTTATTGTTTAACTTTCATGACGAGATATTTTAGTTTTTTAAGTCGGTGCCGTGGAGAATCAGTGAAATGGCCGAGGCGGAGGCCATGGCCATCAGCCGTGGATTAGGGACACCACAATTTATGCACGTTCGGCGTGATGTTCGGTTCACCTATCCAACATGGCGGACTACGGTCGAGATTTCGATGATCGCCGTTCGAACTCGGAAAGAGACGGGTAATCGCCTGATTTATGCACCTTTTTTCATATCTCTTAAATTCCTAGATTAATAAACATAATTTTGATAAATATAGTAAGTTGCCGAAGTGAATAAGTCTTTGCAATCCGTCGAAAATACTCGACCATATTTCGTCGTACGAGACACTTAAAAAAATACTGAAAATAATTGCACAGTAGTGTCCGTGGCAGCGTGAATTTCTATCCAAATCGCACAATAGGCCAGGGTGTAAGATTCAATATTTTATAATGTAATGATTGCAAAAGTGTGTGGGAAAGGGAATATTTCTGAAGCATGGATGGAGGTCTGAAGATAGTGATACTACTAAACTTCAATCAACAGAAGGAACATCTCGACAATTGATTACGTGATTAGTTTACCCTGAAAGCAATTTCACATGGGTTAGATTATTTCTGTTAATTCAGTCAATGTACAGTGATGGATAGGATCCACTGAATTTACGCTTCAAATTCGAGTTACTTTTTATTTTGAGGTCAATTTAATGATTTACTGAAAAAAGCGGTATATTTATTTCCTTTTTTTAAATTCAACATCTGCTATTATAAATTATAAATTAAAGCATGGTCTAATCACTAAAATGAACTGAATACTTTTAAGCGTCACAAGTTTAAAATAATTTTAAGATTTCGTAAAGTATACGTAATCCCTGACACTAGTTAAACTAGTTAATATATGAGGGAGTTAAGTCAGTTAATTTGTTATCAGTTCATTGGTTTCCATTTCCCAACTATACTTCACATCATTTTTCAATAGATTTAAATATTGTGGAATTTTTTAAAATATTTTATTTAGTTCACATCATCATAATTATGTTCATCATATTTTTTTGGTTCGGATATTATAAGTTTAAGATTGCTTGATTTCTTTTGCTATTCACGGTCACATTGATCGGTCTTTTTGCTGTGAAATCTCAGAAAATCTTTTTTCATTTACCCCATTCTTCAACCCTTTTATATATATTTTTAGCAACTACAACAATTTTGGTGGTGACAGAAGAGGAGGTGGTGGCGGCGGCGGCGGTGGAGGTCGATATCAGCAACAATCGCAACCAGAATTTCCAACTGAACCACCATATACTGCGTATGTTGGTAATTTACCTTACGGCCTGGTTCAAGGAGATTTTGATGATATGTTCCAAGGTTTAAAAGTGAGTTTAAGGCTTTATTGAAGAATACTAGATGATCGTTTATTAAGCTAAATAAACCAAAACAAATCAACTCTTCAGTTGTTTGATGTTTACATGTTTAAAAATTTTCATTGATAAAAAAAGGTGTATCCTGACATAATAAAAATAGCGTACGCTATAGGCCATGTCCATTTATCAATATGCTTGAATTTATCTGGCCAATAATGTCGGGAAAATAATGACCATGGAGTACTTGCATAAATTGTTGTATTCTTATCAGTGATAAAATTATGCTTTTCTTATAGGTAAGAAGTTCCCATCTTGTACGTGACAAACAAACCGAAAAATTCAAAGGGTATGCATATGTAGAGTTTGATGATGCGGAAAGTTTGAAAGAAGCGCTTGAATATGATAATGCTGTGAGTATTCGAAACACAAATAAGATCCGTCTTTTACTTGATATCATTAAACTAATCTCGTCGTATTTTGATTCATCTAGTTATTTGATGATAGAAATATTCGGGTTAATATCGCGCAAGGAAGAAAGAACGATAGAGGAGGCGGGTTCAGAGGTCGAGGTGGAGGTGAGTTATAAGATAGATAGATATTTATTTCGTAATAAATTAATACATATACAATTAATACAAAAGTACAAAAGTTAATGTATTAATATCTTACTGAGGATAATAAATGAAGCTTAACAGCTTGTATTTATTATTACCCTAAAAGAAAAAACAAAAAAGTATTTACAATCATTCACACCAACAGTCATACCACATCACATTGGACATTGAACATTCATCCATCAGCTATTTACAAAAGCTGAGAAACTAGATTAAACAGTCCATCAACTCCATCATGGTTTGGACTGAAATCTAGTTATCACGAAAATTATCTCTACAAGAGGGCATCTAGTATATATTGTAGGAAACTGAAAAAGTGGATACAGGTTCATAATAGTTCTTCGAGAAATATAAGATAAGTTTAATTTATCAGTATCCTAATATAAAATTTAGTTTAGCAGAGTATTTTAGTGATTTAATAGTACATGCATTTTTTAGCCCACTTGGGACTTTAGTCCCAGCGGGCTATTGCGTTCGGTTTTCGTCCGTCCGTCTGTCTGTAGACGGAAATCAGTTTTTTGAGGAAGTTTTCGTCATG
This sequence comes from Tubulanus punctatus, assembly GCA_036785005.1. Classification (NCBI taxonomy): domain Eukaryota; kingdom Metazoa; phylum Nemertea; class Palaeonemertea; order Tubulaniformes; family Tubulanidae; genus Tubulanus; species Tubulanus punctatus. The sequence goes on along the minus strand of JAYMFW010123308.1, from coordinate 21 downwards.
CATTAAGCTATTGTCTTGATA
>JAYMFW010122197.1:1239-16836 GCA_036785005.1 Tubulanus punctatus | reverse complement strand
ATTCATAGATTAATAGATTAACACAGGCCAGCCAAGTAAATACTCTAGTCTGAACTCTGCTAAGTTAAGTTTAACTTATTTGAGATATGTTAACTCAAAACTAAACTTAACTAACCTTGTTGAGTTAATTCATGATGATTTATACTTTGTAGAGCGCCACTATCATTCATACGATTTATAAGTTGTGGCAATGCGCTGGCTATAGGAGGTAACGTCATATTAGGCAGCATCGTTATTGGTGTGCTGACAGTAGATCGTGGCACTGAAGATGAAGTATTAGTAGAGCTAGTTGAACACACTATAGGAGTAGCAGTCCGTGACTGAGGTCGAGAATTCGATGGTGTGCTTCCCGGTGAAATTTCCATATCGTCCTCGGTCTGTTTCGATTCTGAATAACAAAATATCGAATATAAAGTATCAAAATAGATAACCTTGAAATGAAGTGATCTTAATAGGAAAGTTGAGGCCAGCAAATAAAGATAGTTCCATTCAGATCTGCTGCCTGGAAAATTTGGGAAAATTGATATTCAAGTTTGTTTCATACAGATTGCCATAATCATATGAAAACCCAAGAAAACTTAAATGATATTCTAGAGGACATAAAAGTGTTTGTAGAGTAAAAATCCCACAATCGAACAATTTTGAATTCCGTAAAATTCCCAAAAAGTTTATTATTCACAAGGTTTCGACCATATTCTAACAGTCATCATCAGGTACTGATTTACAAATTCAAAGAACATGTAAAGATTGAAAAAAAGGTCAAACATATGTAATTGAAAGATCAAAGAGATCAAGCACTAATGTACCTGATGAGTACCTGATGATGACCGTTAGAATATGGTTGAAACTTTGTGATTCATAAATTTTTTTGGAATTTTACTAAATTCAAAATTGTTGGATTGTGGGATTTTTACTTTAGCTTCGTACATGGATATAATGTTTTCTCATCATAAAAAGTGTTTGTTATCAATACATGAACCATGTTGATGCTAATTCACTCTATATGTTAGATGTCCAAAGAAAATCTATCACAAACAGCTTCAAAAGTAGAAAAGCTACTGGTATGTTCATATCATAATATGTAATTCCTAATAAATTTCAGCAATTGTATTGAAAACTCCAGGAATGACAATAGAATAGGAAGTCAGAAAATACCAGACAGACCAGTATCACCAGACATATGAATGGATGAATTATTTTCAAATTTCAAATACATAACAACATATACAATTTATCATATCATTAAAGTTAGCAAAACAGTGCATATATATTAGGCTAAGTATTCTTGTAATTCAACTGACTATTCCAAATGCCAAATATGTTTCAGTTTTCAAATTTCAAATTTATGTTTCAAAACCCTTCATATGAAATTTGTTATAGCTTCAAGAACTGGTACAAAATACCAGATTAAATGAATGATAGTAGGAGAAATAGGTTGTAGGAGAAAGATATAGATTTTTCATATTTGGCATAGGAATATCATTAAGGCTTGAACTACAAGAATACTTCCTAGGTTTATAATCTCAGCTAATTTTTCATGATACATTATTATGTACCACTATATTTACTATATTCATTCATAAAGTTTGTAATATACAAGTAAACCTCGTCTATAAGCACATCTATACTATGATTTTTAACCCGGGTTGAGCGTCTATACTTGTCTTTTAACCAGGGTGAAACTGAATTTCGACCAGGGTTTAAGAGCTAAACCCGGGTTGACTCAATCCTTTGTTGCAACCGAGGGTTGAACTCAACCCTGGTTTAAACTCGACCTGGGTTACAGTAATGTAGACGCTACCACTGTTTCAACTCAAGTTCAATGACTCGATCTCCCATTATCTCAACCCTGTGACAGGTGTCGCTAAATGCTGGTGGATCAATAAATATTTATGAATTCAATTGATGCATTTATTTCCGGGTTGTTACGCTGTTAAATCTTAATCTTGAACTGGTTTGTTATTTTTTTCTCCAAAAATAGTTATTTTATCATCAAAAGCAGAAGTAAACACTCAACCGCACATTTAGCAAATCTCGCGCGGATATTTTCATAACCGAAAATGTTTAGTATAGACTCTACACCGTTTCGCCCCGGGTCGAAATAAACCCGGGTCGAAAATCGTCTAGTATAGACGCGGCTTAAGTCATGAGTTTCTAAATTGTCAAAGTTGACACTTAAACCTCAATTTTCAATCCCTATGTTATTTCATTTGTCATAAAAGATTTCATCTTAGTCGTCATCGCAAAAGTCTTGGTCCCTAAAGTGAGGTTTCACCTTCGACTATCATGAATATGAGATGTCTCTGGAACCTATATTTAAGTTCTCATTCTCTTTAGAATTGGGGCAGTAAGAGCAGCAACAGCCATGTCAGTCATAAATGTTCCCAAAATTAATTCATGTTTAAATTTGAATAGGATCTCTAGCAAAATCAATATTTGATATGAAATGGTTGCTCCAGTTTAAACAATGTTCCTCGTGAAACTGGCCAATTCCCTAAAATGGTTTAATCTGAGTAAGTTACTGAAAGTGCTTGAGAAATACACAATAAACTTCAGACAAATATTTATATAATTTAAATGGCTGCAACATTCAAATGTAAGACAGCCTCAAGGCTCAAGACAGGGGCAGCTGAATTTGAATTTTGATCTAAAGTGTTATCTTAAACATCTAATACGTAACCCAACCCATCAAAAGTGGAGACCAAGGGCCAATTGCCTCTGGTGTGATGTGGCAAGGTTCAGTCACAATGCTGCCAGCAAGCTTTGGATAAAGCCATATTTGCCTTCGGATACTGCGTGATGAGATGACTTATCATCAAGTTTTTGGGTTTTTCATCTTATCAGTAAATCGACAAAACAACGACTTGTTCTGGCCAGGGTTTGACAGATCTTTTATGATTTGTAGTTAGATATCGGAAGGGGCCTAGTTGATTGGTTGTCACTCAGACAGTCAATCATAACCACATAGCCACAGGATCTACAGCCAGCAGCAAGAAGCTGCTGACTACTGAACAGCAACATGTCATTGACATGACTAAATTTGAAGCCAAAGATGTATCAATGAATGTACCTACAATAACTACAGTACTATAAATCACTACAGGCTGATAGATGGACTAGAGATGTTTTTTATAACTTTGAGCTTTTCGCACCATGTATTGATAAGAAGCAAATACTGTTCCTAAACTTACTATGTGTCCAGTGAATTACATTGTTCAATGTAAATCATGGTAGGTATGAGTCTGAGAACACATTTGTGATAAATGCTCCAGCTACCTTATGGCAACAATCTCATTTACAGAGCATAGATTTGTTAGTAATATATTCAAAATTCTTTATGATTTTTGTAAAACTAATTGATTGCTAACGAAAGTGGTATACACTTGACAGTAAGATAGCTAAATTCAGGAATTCACCGTTATTCTTGTCATATGCCTCAATCTGTGCATAACATCATAGGCTATCTGAAGTTAGTTAGTAAAATAATACAAGTTGCTCAACTATGAATGACGACAACTTTCTCTCCGATAACTCAAATTTTCTCTTGTATGAATTAAAATGAGATATACAACAAGAGATATATAACTTAATTACTGAACTGGGAATATAAAATATATACAGATGAGTTTTAACCTAAATTCCATTTTGTCACAGACAAAAACAGAGTTATTCTCAGTGTAGGCAAAAATACATGTTTTATCTTATTCTCATATCATTACTGTAATGATATGAGAAGAAGTGTTGTAATACAAAAATAAGTGAAAAATTGAATTTTAGAGAGTTTCAACAGCTTTCGAAAGACTTCATTTAAGTTTGCAAGAAGCATTCAGCTTTTTGCTAAAAAAACTACTCCAAAAACTTGTAGCTTTAATGAAGCTCTCTATGCATCAGAGAAGGTAAATGAAACTATTTCAGATTTCCAGGCTAATCTAACCAAACACGATAAAATATTTTAATGTAAATTTCACTCGGAAACTAGCAGTTAATGGTGAGACCAATAATGCACTCTATGCCTCCAGATGAATCTAAGGGCCAGAAATTGTAAGGTAACTGAAATTATCAGACAAAATACACAAAGGAAATATTGGGATTTCAATTCTCCTGACGAGAGATATTGTATATTTCATAAGAGAGGGGTATGAGAGGGGTAGTTAGAAAATCTATATCCATTTGTGGACATATCAGAAACATAGATAAGCAATTGAATGAAAGATAATCTTACCTTCAATATCATTAGGTTTCCGTTTATCTTGAGATAATAATCCACCAGAAGTAGCATTATTAGAGTTATTACCACTACCATTTTGTGATGATAAAGAACGTGTCCTTTCACTGTCTCTAATATGATGTGACTTGTGGTCACTATGAGCGTTCTCACGGGTTGAATGATAACCGGCCCGTGTTGCTGAGTCACATGACTCATCGCGTTCGTCACTAGTATTCGACTCGTATCGCGATGATGTCCGTTGTTGTTGTTTGGAGTTTGTTTTAGAACTGCGACTACCCGATGATTGTTTATGTTGTTGTGTTGAGGCGTAACTGCCGTCATTACGGTCGCTGTTGGAATGTTTGTAATCATCTGATCCTGTAATATCATACAAACATTTACGGTCAGCAATAATTCAATGTTAATTTTAAAAGAAGATGGCTAGAGCAGTTCTTATAGGTGAATTTACAGACGACATCATGTGTTCAAAGATATCAGAGTAAAACATTCTTTAAGGTAAGATTTTACAGTAAAAATGAATACAAATTGAACGTTACCTTTCTGATGCCTCGTATCTCGCTCTTGCTCTCGGGTATAATCTTTGTGTCTGTTTGACTCTGACAACCTATAATAAACGAATCATAAATCAGCTACCAACAGAATAAAAGTCTAGAGAAATCAGTGGTCAAACAATTTGAAATGAAATGAAATGAAATAGTTAATGCCCTAATTAAAGCCTAACTTGATAAGATTCTGTTTATAATTCATACAAGGAAAAATCAGACACATACCTGTCCTCCCATTCTTTTGGTCGTTCCCATTGGGAAACTTCTGATATACAGTTGTAGTAATATCGTTTTCCAGATGAGCTGATGTGTTCTGACCAATCCCCACATATATGCAGCGCGGACTTTCTGATCTGCAATTCAAAACATTTCATCAATTCAAAACTTATCAAAACGCCCCCATCATTGTGTAGTCAATCTGACATTAAATGAGATTCTTATTAAGTGATTCAACGGTTTCTTATACAAAGATTTAATCAGATGTATTAATGAATGGCCATCAACATCTAAAAGCCATTTAATTTGGCCCCACAGAAGAGAAAAGATATATAAGTTACTTACTTCACTGCGCACTTCTTTTTCGTTGCGGCCATCTCTGTCCTTGGATTCACGTGAATCCCGACCACTGCGATCGTAGTAACTGTGATAGCGGCCGTCACTTTTATCATTTGACGATCGTCCGTGTGAATTGAGCTTTCTGTCGGGTGAATTACTGCATCCTGAAGAAACATTAATCAATGTTATAGATTGTGAATTGTGAGATATCATTGATCTGAATAGAAACTTACGTTTTTTATCAAGTTTTCCTTTGGTACGTTCAATATACGATGACTTGCTATGGTATCTGGGGCTCCTATCTGGGCTGGCGTCTCGCCGATAATTTGGTGAGTCACGCATCTTGCCGTAATACTCACAGTCATTGTAACTTGACTTTGATGGGTATTTGTCCATATCCTGTCACAATAAAATTTGATCATGAGGTACTTGAAAGTTTTTACTCGATATAAAGATAATTCTCTTTGGGTAAACACCTTCCAGAAAACACTTTCTTATAGAAATATTGACTTAACATTCTTGATTTATGACAATTTTTCATTTACACTTTGAGAAAAACCAAAAATATTACAAATTTGATTACAATGTTGCTTATGTGATATTACCTTGTCCTTGTAGGAATGGCTTTCACTTCGGTCATAGTACCTAGAATGAGAAATAATAACTATTAGATTTAGCTAGGACAGTTTTAAGATTCAATTTATAAGTAACTTATTTTGATGTCATGTCAAATTGAAGAGTTTATGTTTCAGTAATAAATGTAGAGACGAACGCTTAATAATCTCTTATGGATGCCAGGGGGGAAATATAACGCAAATTGACAATTTTGCTGATGTCATCAAACTTTCAGTTCTTCGATATTCTTCTGCAAAATTACCCCGTATATACACCAAAGGTTAGTAGTTGGGGTAAGGATGAGTGTAGACCTAGGGTTTGGATTAGAGAGAGGAAATGTTGCCAGCAATTCAAAGGAGACAGGAGCATTTTTCAATGAGTTAGTAAGGGTGAGTGTCAGTTATCAAGTTGAAATTGTTACAACTCTGCCAGCTTTCCAAGTGATTTATAGTGCTGGCTCATACGATCTACAGGCTGTAGGTTTGATTCCTGTTCCAGGCAACTTTGAGATAATTTAGACCATATGTCTAGAACACCAATATCTGGTTGTTGAATATCCATCATGTATCAGAATCATTGACAAATAGGCCTAATGAAAACACCAGATTAGTTGCCAGCACTGACAAAATAGCTTAAGCCAAATAATTGTCCAAAAACACAAGATTTTATTGTCATATTTTTTAGTGTGACTGCTGTGATGATTCAACTTGACTAATCAAAATGTTTGATTCAAAGTCAAATTATGGTTCCTATATTTAGGACCTAATTATTGATTTTCCTGTCATTTTAACATAATAAATCTATCAAAAATACAAAACTTGTGACTTATTTAGACTTAGTGTTGAATCAGCATTTCTGAATGAAAACTGGTTGATTACAATTCAGCACTTCAGGTGCTTACATTAATTTAGCATCCTGATGGCAATTCTAAGGGATAATTATCATGATTTAGTGTGATAACATCCCATGATAACATACTTTTTGAATCAGAAACTTTAAAAAAAGCTTTAAAATATGGATTGGATATAAACGTGAAATTTAAATTTGTTTTTTGTTTTCTTTCTGCAAAATGTTTCAGTAATTTGGACGTTGATTACCCATCATTCAGCCTTGGATGTTTCCTTGCATGCATTACCATCAATGCCTTTTGTGGACTGTATTTCAATCAGCCCAAAAAAAGGGTAGTATGGGGGTGAATTTGGGAATTATTTCATCTCAAAATTCACATCCCTACAAAACATCAAGGGCTGCCATGTTACATACGGGGACTTGGTAATTGTATCGATCGTTAGACTGGTCGCCGCTTTGCCGCGGGGTCGGACTTCGCGTTTCTATTACAAATCTTTCAATTACAACGTAATGGAATAGGAACTAGAATATTGAATTCAAAATTCATTCATATTCCGCTAAATCGTATGGTATCACAAACCCCTGATCTAACATCATGGTATTTGATGATAATTTTTCCTAGAAGAGTTAAAACCAATGATAATTGATTCCTAGGAGTATAAAAACCAGTTTTGGGAATGATACCAATATTTCGCTCAATATACAGTATATTACATTTTGATTTAGAAAATTTGCAGTCATTACTTAGCTTTTCCAACACCTCTGTTGACCTTTTTTTCCACCTGAGAGACAATTACACTGCGACATCATCTGAGAAGCCCACAAGATATCAATAAAAAAGTAATTTGTTTTTTCTAGTAATATTTTATTGTAATTATTTACAATGACTTCCATTACCTAATACAGAAGTACAATACTATTCGCAGAATCCTATTCGTCTATGTCTGTCCCTCAACTTGTAGATTCTTTTAGAAAATGTGATGGTAAGCGCTCCATTTTATGCTGAAAATGAGTGGAAAAATTGTATCCCTCTAATTTAACAGTTGACGCATATATAACAGGAAAAAGGAGTACAGTTCATCGATTCTGATTATTCTCTAAAATAAGGCCAATATACATCAGGTGGTCTAGAGGTTCATTTGCTGCCAGGATATGGTCCTTATAGTTAAAACACACTTGAAGAGATATGTTTTGAAAATCACCTTCATCTTAATTAGCCTTATATGAATTGCATGTAGTCAAATTCATTTAGTTTGCCTCACATAAGCAATGCATTATTTGGAAAAATAGGTTTTTGGTAATAACACATAATGCCACACAATCCTATCTTTATTCATTTTTCATTTTACTAGGTTAGAAATAGTCAAGCCCGCTTTATCCGCATCGGTTATATCTAGATTTGCACCTAATCGGGACTAAAATTACGGTCCGTTTTGGTTATTTTTATTCAAATGATAACACATAATTCAGATTTCGTTTAATTCGGACAGAATTTGCTGGTCCCAAGTGATCTGAATTAAGTGGGTTCTACTGTACAACTATCGCTTGATTAAAATTTATGAGCAAATCTGTGTCCCCAGAAATTGATTTTATGATGAATATGTAGCAAAATACAAACCTTCGTTACTTTCATAGCTACTCCTTCTGGTAAATTTCGCTGGATGTATTCTAATAATGTATCAGCAGTGGATCCTGTAAGGTGGCTGAACTAAAAAGTTTAAATGTTTGGATGAATTAATGAAAAACAACCAAAAAATTCACTGAATATAATAGTAAATACACAGAAAATTCTATGTACCTCAAAAGTTTTGTAATGCGTTCGGATTTCATATTGCTTCCGATGTTTTTTGTAGATATGAATTGATTTAAGGAGAGTTCTTCGTTCCAATGTATATTTCTTCGCGGGGACATGCCTGAAAATTAAAAGTAATTCATGATAATCAAAACAGCCCATTTATTCTAACAGTTACATTTATAATTAATTTTTTAACAAAAGACACATTGAAAAAGAACAGCAATCATCTATTTTCAATCAAATTTTCAACCATGTTTTTTAAAAAGTTGATTTTTTGGCAAAAATAATTTTTTCTCAAGTTCAAGAACCTGCATTACAGCTTTTTATTAAGTCATTGAACCCAATGAATGAAGCAAAATCTCATGAAGGCATTATTACACAGCTGGCCATGTAACCTGAAGTTGAAGAAGGTAACAAACATTAACTCACACTTTTGGTAAATTGATATCCAGCTCATTGGCAACCATTGTCACAAATTTCTGATAACTGTCCATAACAGCTGGTTCATAAGATTTAATCTCCACGAAAACCCTTTTGTACAATGAATCCAATTCATTATCATCGGTCCCAACTGCACTATTACTCACATTCTAGATGATTTAAAAAGATTAACAGATTTTAGAAAAATATATCAAAAACATTTTTAGATAAATGAGGCAAACTGTATCAAAATATCAGCAGTATCGATTAAGTACTCCATTGATTGTCCATCAAACTGCAAGAATTTATTTTCTCCAAAATAATGGTTTTGATATGAGAACATTCAACTTCTGATGAAGAGATACTGAGCAGTCCATCTACACTTCATCATTTTCCTTTTAAAAATCAGACTTTTACCCATTGACAGCACAAAATTATCCAAAATATTTTCCATAAAAAAATGATAATTGTAATTGTAAAGCAAAATAGCTGTTAATAGTTCGAATATATTCTTCAAATTTTGAACCACCACACAGACAGGCATTGGATATTTGACATATAGGAGGAAGCGCCTGTCCTTCTTAAAAAGTGAAGATAGTAGGCTGGATTGGATAGACTGTAGATGACCGGCGTACCGTCGTTCGTAGTATCATTGAATATTACGAACGACGGTACGCCGACGACATTGTCATTGAGGGAGGGTCAACTTTCCAGTTTTGATGGATCTAAAGACTACTAGCGACAGTTTATTTCATCAATAATTACATAAAAACCTACAGTGGAATAATCGGTTCCATTGAGTATGTAAGGTCTGAGGAAAAATCTCGAAGGTTTTAGAATTTCACTCGTTTTTAACCTCGACAATGCTCCAGATATAAATTTCATGGGCGCTGCCATTTTGATTCTTGATTCTTTGGATGGCGTTCGAATCCCACGATTATCCAACCAATTCAATTCAATACCAGTTTCTCGAGCTTACGATTAAGAAGTAACCCGCTAAAATTCCCTAAATACAAACACGGACCGTTTCTAAAGTCAATATTGAGCTCATATCGCCGATTTTCAATTCATTTGTCCTCATAAGATAAGGTATATATTGCTATGATTATATTTAGTCTAGGATATTTGCTCGTTACTGGAAAAATGAACTTGTCAGAAGGAAGAGAAGTAAAAAACTGATGCACATTTGGTCAATTCAAATTAAATGCATTTTATTCCAAACCTATGATTGAACGCGGTCCTGTTTCATTTACTCTAGCACTAACACTGAAGTTAATGACAGTCACATTATACATTAGAGTACATGGAATGTTGCACTTATCCGAAATTTAAAGTTAAAAAATGCTTATGATTATGAATTGAATTTGTTGTTGTAAAATTTGACTTGTTTAATTCATTTATTGATTTAACAAAAATCACTGTCACTTCACCAAGAACCTTAGTGTTTAATAGTGTATTATCATAGCTACCGCCCGGGTCTTTTCCGTATGCCAAAGATATAATTTTTTGAAGCAACAACATTAGAAAAACACTGGCACTGCCACCTACCACTCACAGCAAGTTGCTTTCAAATCCAATTTGAACGGTTTTTTTCATTATCAGGTGAATGCATCCACAGAAAAAGCTTTTTTAGCTGGCTTCTTTTGACCCGGGTTTGTTTTTAGCCCACTTAAGACTTAAGTCCCACCCAGGGGGCCATTGCGTTCAGTTTTCGTCTGCCATCTGTCCGACCGTAGACGGAAATAAGTTTTTGTCATGCAATGAGCTACAGTCTTGATATTTAGTATGTAGGTCCATCTACCCAAGAGTTATCATCACACTAAGAATTGGGTCTGAGATCGATAATGCCCTTGTGGCACCCTCTTCAATTTCCTCAAATTGGCTATTTTGACCAGTTTTTTTAGGAAGTTTTTGTCATGCATTGAGCTATTGCTGTGTAACTTATATGTAGGTGTATCTACCTAAGGGCTATCAGCACATCAAGAATTGGGTCCCCAAGGTCGATAATGCCCTCGTGGCGCTCTCCTCAATTTAAAGTTGTCAAGTTGAACCTCAGTGTGGACATGACTTATAGCTTCTACTTTTGTCCCTGTAAACCAACCACATCCAGACCTGCAGTAGATAAGAGAGAGGCTCATAATAATATTGATTCACTGACAGTGTTACTGCCTCAAAAAATAGTGTTCTCATATTCCAGTAATATGCATAGAATGTACATGGCAGTATACTAATTGATGACTCGTGTGTATTGTACATTTTCAGGAATTGCCAAAATGAGTGTTCATGAATTTAAGGTGCAGCATTGTGTCAGTGAGATTATGAATATTCTTGGGTGAGTTATTTTGAAGAGAGATGAATCTGTGTTTATGTATGGGAATTAGAGTTTTCATTTTAAACTTTCAGCGCAAGATCACAAGATGGTCCCAGTCCTGAACTTTATGCTGAAATGTTGATGAAAAACATGACTCCTTACATAACTACTCAGGTTTGTTTTTGTCTCCAGGTCTGATAAAAAGTCTAAAGATGTCTTTGTACGTTCTTTTTAATCACAGCTTCAATTCTTTATGTGACCCTAATCAAAATTTGTAAATTAGAAAAAACCAATTGACAATCACAAAATAATGTAGGTAATTAGAATCAAATCGTCTTTAGATGAATTATCACCACTAGGAAGATTTCATTGTTTAAGTCATCACAAGTACTTGAAGCCCTGATACCTCCCAAGTATAGTATATATTTAAGCCAGTATATATTCAATGAATGAATTAAATTGTGTTTCAGGTTTCATCTCATAATGCTAAAAGAAGAATTGCTGAAACATCTCAGACTCCAATGGAATTCCTTCAAAAGTATGATGAGTTGAAGATGAAAAAGTATGTATCTGATAAAATCTGATATCTCAGTTTCATCTTTGAATAGTTTATAGTCGATGGTCAATTTGATAATTCAGTTTAGTTTTGCTATTTATCGTCAACAACTGAATTTCTGTTTTCTATTTAAGTGTCAGAGATTTAGATCCTTTCGTTTTTTTGTTGTCAAAATTGGCTGAAGATGAGTCGACGAAGTCATTTATTGATAAGAATGCTAAAGACCGAGCAGCAGCTGCTGGAGTTAGTCTCATGTCTCATGCTAATGTTATCAGTTCTCTTCCTGCTCCTGGTACCAAAATGTCACAACAAGAGCTGTCCGAGGTATTTTCAAAAATAATTTCGATTTTTCATAGCATAGCAGCAGTAAATATTATATTTATGTAAATCTTGTAGTATTTCTTGCTGATGAATTGTCAGTACTCAGTAGTGCAGAACACAAAGCCATGTGTTTCTATAGAGTTGACTCAGTGAAAACCTTGGAGAGTTGATCTATTTTTTTCTTGATCTATTAAATTTTTTTTCAGCTTCGTGACAAGCTGTTGAAGGAGGCCAGTACTGTGTCAGCTCATACATCTTCTGATGCCTTGTATCGTGTTATGCGTGATAGACAAACTACTAAAAACGGTATTTATGTGTAAGACTTGAAAAATGGTTTTCAAAGTCCTAAATTTATGACGAAACTACAATGAGAAATTTACTTAATTACAGCTCAAATTCCGGTGCAGCCTGACTGGGTTTTTCAAAGACCTCACCTTACAATGGATTTCGTTACAAGTGACATGGAACCTGACCCTGTAAATAAGTATTTTTTGCAAGTGCAGATAAAGTTATGTCAGCCCACTTGAAAATGTGATAAGTTTATTTGATGTAAAATCTATTTCAGAATACAGCACCCATCGGAACATTACCTATTGCTATGCAAGAACATACAATTATAGAAGAACTTCTATACTGTATGCAAGTGAGTCATGCATTGAGTTGAACAGTTAGAGATTTTGTCATAATTCATTATTTTTACAGAAGAGTTATGAAAATAAACATATTTTAGGGTATTGAAGGAAAGTACATCACAGCTCTTCCATTAGTTGAGAAGTATGGTGCTCGAGAGTTTCAGATTGATGCTACTCTAGGTGAATATATACCTTAACAATCTGGGTTGATACTATCCTGGCTTCTAATTAATTCTAGACCGTCTTTCTTGTCCCATTTACAAAAAAATGAACTGTATCAAGTTACGTTTTAAATATTTATCCACCATAAAACCCTACTGGTCGCAAGTGATCCAATTTATGTGTTCTTGACTGTATTCATTCTTGACATCTTCATGTTGATTGTACAAGTATTTCATCCTTTGAATTCAGACTCGTCAATCCGTGGTTTAACAGAACGTATCTTACCATTTTGTTCTGATTACTCAACAGTCGTCCGATTCATAGAAGGTAATTTTTTTCAATATTTCAGTCAGTTCAAATAATTTGCCATCAAAGTCGCCATTTAATGTCATATATTTTTCAGAAAAATCATCTTTTGAATACGGCCTAGTGAATCATGCTTTAAGTGCTGCTATGCGAACATCAGTGAAGGTTAGAATTAAGAATCTTCTCTTAGTAGTCGTAAATACGTGTACATTTTTTTTGTACGGTATATGTTCTAAATATTTTCAGGACTGTGCTCTACTTGAAGCCCAATTGGAACAGCAACAAATGTTGGTAAGTGGAAACTTTTTAATTGGTCATCCAGTTTTTACAAGTAATCATCATTATGACCAAAATGCATTCGTTCCAGGGACAGTTGACACTGCAGAATATGTGGGCCTATATGCAGTCATCAATGCATACAATGGAAACATTGGCTTCGATTGCAAACTCTATTAATAAGGTATGGTATAATTTCTTCATTGAACAAAATCTAGCAGTTGAAATTAGAAGATAGTCTTAAGTGGTGGAGTTGACCTTGTCGTATTTATATTATTTGTTGATTTCATATTTAAAGTATTTTAGTAATAATATGTATGTTTTAGGGTGAATGTATTGGTGGAGCGGTTCTAAGTCTTCTACATGAAAAAACAACTGGTCTCTATGGGTAAATAGGCTGCTTAATTTACTAATGCTGTGGCTGCTTTATCACCAAATACATGTCGATGAATTCAGTCAATTATTTCTCGTATGCTGGAAATGAAAACAATATACCATAAATGCATTTTAATTTCAGAGACAGAAAACGACAAGAGCTTTGTTTATATCTGACACAAGTGGTAAGACAAAGAGGAACACTATAAAATGTTTTCATTCAATTTCTTACTCGGCTAATGTTGTTTTTTCTGATTATCGGTAGGCTTGCGCTCCATATTTTGATATACTTGAAAAGTGGATTTACAAAGGAATCATTTCAGATCCATATTCTGAGGTTTGTTAACTAACATTAACAATTTCTATAGATCACAACCACATCTGCCAGGATTTTCCATAAATCAGAAAATCTTTCCTTCGATTGCAAAATTTTCATCTTTTTCAGTTTTTGGTGGAAGAAGATGAAAACTTTAGCAAAGAAAAATTACAAGAAGATTACAACGATGCATATCCTATTTATGATCTAATATATTCCGATTTTAAATCTTCAAGATTGAATTGAAAATTTTTTAATTGATCGTATAAGATACCCTACTGCTGTTAAACTGACTACTTGTATTTAGTTTTAAGCCATTCAGTATAAATAACGTTTGATTTGAAATCCTTGACTTCCATATCACGTATTGGGAGCAGCATTATTCCATCTGTCGAGAACGTATCCCAGTCTTCCTAGAGAAAGTTGCTGACAAGATACTGAGCACCGGAAAATATCTTAATGTTGTCAGACAATGTGGTAAGATTTCTATAGATTCTATAGTGTATTGCATTTGTTCATCTGTAGTTATTGTAACTTATATAGAGGGGAAAGTTAGTGAAGCAATATGCATACTAAGACCAGAGGTCAACGATTCAGTCTCCAGAAGCAGTTGTGTTCCCCTCCCCTGTAATACAGAAAATGTCACCTCGGTCCCACTAATAAAGCCCCTTAAGGTACTCAGGAAAATATGGGTTAGAAAAAAATATTGAGATTTGAATAATGAATTTATGTAAATCTGAAGATGATGTTTCCATATGTTGTAGGTCGCCACGTTCACTGCCCGCACGCTATTGAGATTCTGTATACAATGGAATGTCAGTATGTCGAACAAATTGAAGAAGCTTACAGTTATGCTAGTACCATCTTATTGGATCTTCTGATGGAAGAAAAAGAGCTTATGGCTCGACTTCGGTAAGATGTTGTAGAGTGTATATAGTGTTTGTTATATATTTGAAAAAGTCATAATGAGCTGTATGTTTTAATTTTCAGTTCAATAAAACATTATTTCTTGCTGGATCAAGGAGATTTCATTGGACAGTTTATGGACATGGCTGAAGATGAAATGAAAAAAACCATTGATGATATCCTTTTCAAATCGGTTACATAAATTTGTTCCTAATCGAGGGGTGTTGTCTCCGCTGAAATTTACCTCTGTTTAATCTGTCAAGAGATCTCATTCGTTGTTAATGTGTGACGATTTCTTGCATTTAAACCTAGCCAAGATATTCTTTAACCAATCGCACAGATTATGCCAACGCGTTTAGAAACATTACTGGAGCTGGCTCTCCGAACTAGTACTGCAAATATTGATCCATTTAAAGATGATCTCAAGTA